>OX031018.1:3482470-3502470 GCA_943736025.1 Tenthredo mesomela
AAGAAGAAGAATAAGAAAGACTTATACGAAGGCCACTCTCTATTTCTTTTATACTTTTCCTTTCGCTTTTGCTTTCGCTCTCTTACTATATATATATATATATATATATATGTATTGCTTTTGCTCTTCTTCTTATTATTATTATTCTTATTATTATTATTATTATTCTTCTTCTGGCTCACGCGAGACGATAATAATATCACCGTCTTTTTCCTCTCCTCTCTCTAGTAGCCCTGCGAAGCGCTTGCCGGTGGCACACTGACTGAGTCGGCACTGGGGTCGGTCGGGGCAACCCGCTAGGTTTGCGCCACCGCCATCCGCGCCGCACCGCACCGCGCCGCGCCGGCCAGCCAGCCAGCGAGCGCGAGCGAGCGCGAAGCAAGCGAGCCAGTCAGCCAGCTAGCTAGGGCTATTCCATAGAACGTGCGAAACCAAGAGCCTATACTTCGGGTTCGGCAATATCCGTAACAATTCGGACAACGTCGTAATCTACCTTCCTCTTTACTCCGCCTATTACTTTACTTATACGTTAGCTTAGCGACGGATACGCGCGCGTCTCGCGTCTCGCGGACGGACGGATAGACAGACAGACGTACGGACGGGATGGACGGACGGACCTCGTCTCGCCACTCGATGCTTACCCTACCGCAACATTACCCATCAAATCGAAACCACCTACTACTTACCTCCTCTTCCTCCTCCTCCTCCTTCTTCTTCTTCCTCTTCTTCTTCTTCTTATACTATCTACTACTACTACTACTTCTAAGCGTTCTTCTAGGTTTTATATCGACAAACAACTATTTTCTGGTTATTGGGATAGGACGAAACTCTTCTTTATATACCTTACCTACCTACGTTTCATTGATATTTATGTGATTTTTTTTTTAATAAATATACATGATACAAGGCACATGTTACATTCAATTGCATGAGACTTATATCGATGTGAATTAGATGTTGTTAAAATATATATATATAAAATGTAAAATGTAGTTTAAATGAATCGGGAATTTTAGGTATATGAATTTTAAGCCTGTTTATTATTGTAATAGGGTATACCTTGTGTCAATTACTTTATAATATAGTGTTTCGAAGAATTTTATATAGTATATTTTTTTTTTTTTTTTTTTTTTTAATCTTATCTCGCGGTATATAGAGAGAGAGATCCGTATCCCGCTTGATAAACTGTATACAACATATGTAATACGTATATACATATACTTATGCATAGGGGGAATTTCCCTAACGCTAATCCTAACTAATTCATTTTCGGCTAAAAATAAGATTACCTTGACCACTACGATCATTTCGCAGTGACTGCAATCGCTTATTTAAAATTCGTATTTGTTATACCTAATAGTAGTACTACAATAGAATATTATGTATATATTAATTCTCGTTTTAAAACTGAGAGAAAAAAAAAAAAAAAAAAAATTCCTATATAATGTATCGCGTCACTAATGCCATAAGGTCGTAAGCGCCAAAAAATTATTTTTTTTTGCGGATATGTCCAAACGATGTTATATGGGACAAAAAAGATTTTGCCACCAAAAACACGAAATTTTTTTTATTTTGGCGCTTACGACCTTATGGCATTAGTGACGCGATATATATTTATGACCATAATATCGTCTAATATTCATTATACATGTATAGGTACTATATAGATTATTTTTCTATCGAGGCTTTAGAAATGCTTCTAATATAAGAAGTATATATAGAGCTATACATATATAGGTATAAGGCACGCGGTATAGAGAAAACGAGACTATCCGCAACTCTCGCCTATTGACCGTTTCTGCTGTTGCACTTATGAAGAGCCATACTACTATATAGTATATATGTATATATATATATATATATACGCCCAATATATAAACGTCGATTTCTAATCTATGAGTTTCTGCGTATATATATTAATATAGGTATATATAATATAAGTATTATATTATAAATGAATATATATATATATATATATTTAAGGGTGTGTGTATATATAATATAATTATTGAACCAATATAACCGCGCAATGTATATACATTTATGTACATTATATAATCCATATGTTATACATATTATGTACTATACGAATTGCGAAAAAGAAAAAAAAAAAAAAAAAAAAAAGAAGAAAAAAACAACAATATTAAATATGCGCAGCGTCTAACGAAGAAATTGTATAAATAACGTTATCGTCCCGTTCAGTGTTATGCGTTATTATATACACTACATTGCGGAAGAATGTTATTGCTTATTACAAACCGCGGAAATATATATATATATATAGATATGGAATATTATGGGATATTATAGAGACTACAGTTTGGCAGTATGTATAATATATATAATAAGTTATGTTTAAATCGACATTCCCTGCAGATATTGGGACACTAATATATATATATATATATGGTATATAACAATATAAATAAATATATATATATATATATATATATATATACTAGGCCAATTTACTATCGCGGTTGTATTAGCCGGCGATTCAGGCCGCGACTAACGTAAACTTTTCCTTAGTTGCTATACGGTGTGCATCGTGCACCAGCCCCGTTTCTCCCTTTCTCTATAACATCTCTTTTTCTTACTCACTTACTCATAATAATAATAATACCTATATACACATTCATCATTTTCATTATTATACCTACTAATTGTTAATAACAATAATAATAAAAAAGAAAAAAAAAAAAAAAAAAAAGAGATTACTAAAAATAATTCGCCACAACAATTAAATGTAATATCTAATATATAGTATATAATACAATATAGTACATACTTTAATAGGTATGTACCTAGGTACCTATATACATGAAAGAAAGAAAATTTCAATTTTATAGAATGAGAAAATTACACCGCGCCCGCGTTAACTACATAACCGTGAAAAAAACGGAGAATGTTTACTCGTCGACGTTATTATTATTATTATTATTATTATTATTATTATTATCATTATTATTATAAAATTAATATAATAATTGTTCATATTAATACTTGACTTTAATTTTATAAATCTTTGACTATATTAATATATACCTACTTATACCATATTATATTTATTATATATAGTAGTATAGGTATATATAATATATACTATATAATGTTATTAAGTAACGAGATATATATATATATATATATATATATATAAGTCAGTATGAGTAATTTTATTGTTTGAAACCGCATCGTCCTTATTGCGTCTATAGGATATATAATATGAACCCAGAAGTTAGATATACCTATACGGAATTGCATCGCGATATAGACGTATCCGTATATATATATATATATATATGTACCCATGTACGTATATAAAATATATACATAATTCAAAATTTTATTATACAATATAAAAATCAGATACTAAATAATTAAATTTTTTTTTTTTTTTTTTTGCTTTAAGTCAATTAGTCAATAAATTGCAATAAAAAAAAAAAAAAAAAAAAAAAACAAACAAAATAGACAAAATGATATTTAAATTCAAATAATAATAATAATAATAATAATAATAATAATTATAAACGTTAGAAAAAAAGTAGTATCAATAAAAAAAAAAATCATATATTATACTTATCACCTATATGTATACCGACTATACGGTATATTATAAAGGATCTCTCTCCTCTCGAGAATTGAAGAGTTGTGTATCCTTATAGTTGCGTCGCGTCTCGTTGCGTTGTCGCGGTCTCGTATATATATATATATATATATATATATATATATACAGTATACATTACATTACATATATATATATATGTATAAAATATAAAATATAGAATATATATATACAGGAACGAATTGTTGCATTTGTTATTTAAGATAGTGTGGGTGCAGCAATGCTGCGTTAAGACGCAGGGAGTAGTCGTCGCAAGTAAGTTGGTTGCAGCGCGGTTGCATGTGCATCGTGCGGTTGTGCTGTGCAGTGCTGTGCTGTGCCGTCGGCTTGAAAAGGGGGAAGTCAGTCGGCGGGGTTTACGGGTCGCGGAGGGACACTGCCGGTGCAGCGAACTCTCCAAGGACTCGTATCTCCCCTTCCCTTACTTCATTTCCAACCAGCTACCAAACCTTACCAACTTTACACCCCCCTCCAACCCCCGCTACGCCACAATGCGCGACGCGCCGTCAGGCCAGACGCCAGCTAGGTACGGTTCCCTATGTCGGCAACACCACTTGCACTTTGTCGCGTATTTCCCTTCCTCTTCTCTTTATATATACCATCGCAACTACTACTACTACCAGCTACTACTACTATAGTACTACTACTACTTCTACTAACCTGCGATGCACAGCCTCGCGCGTTGCATCGCGGTTATACCAGATTCGCCTCGCGCTTCCACGTCCTGCTTTTCACGCGCGCAGAAAATACCTACTATAGTACATATACTTTGCTTTTTTAACTAATATCTTATTTACATTATAATACCTAATACGATGTTTATCAATTTTATATATTTGTATATATATATATATATATAAATTATTTACATATGTATATTTAAATTTACGCATGTAATTAAGCAATAATAATAATAAAAATTACAATAATAATAATAATAATAATAATAATAATAACGTCATAACGACGATTATGATGTTAAATTTACGTTACGTCATGATCAATCGCGAATACCATTTATGTATAGAGATACCTATAGGTACATACCTACCTACCTACCTACTTACTTACTTGCTTACTTATTTACTTACGTTATAATATCTACATATGTATTTAAACGTGTGCCGCGCGCGATCCGCGCGAGAGTAAACACGCACGTGTATGAATATGTATATATATATATATATATATATTTACGCATATAGGTATATAAGATGTGTAAAGGTACCTACATGAATACGCGTTACACACATATGTATATATATATATATATGTGATATACGGGGTGTAGGGGAGTGGGGGGGGACTAGCCCTGGCCTAGATAGGCTTTGAGCGAGCCGGTGCATCGCCGTCGCGCGTCAAAAGACTCGACTCGACACGTTGCACCGTTGCACCGCGTTTAATCCGTGCGACGTCTTAACGTAAGGTATAACAATCTATATATGTACGTATTATAAGCATATATACATATCAGGTATATAGGTACCTACCTATATGTATAGTGAAACTCGTTAATTTTTCACTCATTTCTTTCACCGCACCATATATAGGTAAGAGTGCAATATATGTGTAATATATATATATATATACCCATGTATGTATGCATGTATGTATGTATGTATGTATGTATGTATGTATATACACAGCTGGAACTGATGTCAGATGGTCAAAGTTTTATAATTTAATATAATACGCGTAAAGTGTCATATACATATATATATATATATATATATATATATATATATAATAACACTTATTATTTTCCACCTAATTCATTATATCATCAAAATATTTATTTAGGTATATATTTATATTATAATTTATAGTAAATTTTTTTTTTTTTTTTTTTTTCAGTTTGAATTCAAAGTTTTGTTATTATGAATACTTATCTACACGGTTTAAACAAGAGTTCTTTAAACAATATACCCCGTACCCGTAGTATATATATATAGGTATATATTATAGTCGATCGTTGCGCTCGCACATATATATTATTATTATCTAATAATAATAGAAAAAATTCCGATATTATAAAGTGACTTTGTGACGTTAAAAAAAAAATTTTATCAAAATATTACGTTACTATATATATTATACCTGTATTTATGTGTGTACCTAAGTGTTATACTATGTATAATAAAGATTTGAGAAAATTGGTATAATCGGTAATCGCTCAATTCAAGCGTATATAAGGTATTATACCATAGAATATTTTTTTCTTCTTCTTATTTTATATATATATATATATATATATATATATATATATGTATTAGTATACATAACAATATGTATAAATATATAAAAATAATGATAAACTATGTATATGTATACATAGCATAATAAAACCAGAAATAACATTAAATTTATTTAGATATTGTTTATGTATGTATGTATGTATACTGTTTATATATGTGTAAATGATTTGCTTTAGTGGGATATATATTATAGAATTATGGTATATATATAAATTTAGTCAGGTGTAATAATACATATATATATATATATATATGTATTAGAAACCGTTTCTATTACGATATTATATTTGTTATAGTATGTATTATACTAGCCCGTGGCGTGTAAACGTCCGCCCTCTCGTTAAACAGCTCTCTCACATTGAGTATTTAGTCGCGTTGATACTATTGCCTATAATACATAGGTGGTACTGCCTATACCTATACCTATACCTATACCGAGCAATAAGAGAGAATGAATCTCGTCCTGCGCAACGACGCGATGTGTGTGTGTGTGTATTAGAATGCTTGTTGCACTTGCTTGGTGCGTAAGTAGTCTGCAAGTGAGCGAACAAACGAAAGAACGAACGTCGCGTCGTTCCTATATCCGCGCTCGCTGATCTGCACCGCTACTGCACGAGGGGGTATAGTAGCGAGATAGTCGTACGTATAGATGTACGTACGTACGTACGTACGTACGTGCAACGCTCGCAAATATGTATGTCAAGGCGCGACCTGGATTTTCCTTCTCGTAGTTTTACCCCCACCCCGCATCATCATCACTCTACTTTATTCGACTCGTAGGTATACCTACTACTACTACAGACATTAGATATAGGTATATGTACATTCTACATATATAGATACTAGTATATATGAAACATGTGTAGTTATAGACATTTCGATACTAGATTATCAACTCCCTAATAATTACAGCGATCGAATAAAAGGGAAAAAGGGATTTATTTTTGTTCTGATATCGCGTCACTAATGCCATAAGGTCATAAACGCTAAAAAATTTTTTTTTTTGCAGATATGCCCAAACGATGTTATATGTCACAAAAAAGATTTTGCCACCAAAAACACGAATTTTTTTTTTTTTTTTTTGGCGTTTACGACCTTATGGCATTAGTGACGCGATATATTATTCATACTACTAGGTATATATCTATACCTATACTATGTATATATGTATATTATGATAAGCCTTGTATATAAGTATAGATATAGGGAATATATGTAAATTGCGTGTTACGCGAAAATTTGACGATATAATATATCTATATGTAGAAACAATATCGCAAATTTAATTGACGCGTAATTAATTGAATTCGATTTGTATATATATATATATATATATATATATATATATATATACAAGAGAGATTTGATGAGATACCTGTATACAAAAGGTAGTTACGGATAAGTGTACAGACGCGTTTCTCATGATCCTGTAATATTATATGACCTATACCGTATATTTGCTTACGTTCGAGAAGAGACAAACACGTTTTGAATAACGGGGTGCGGGTTTTAAGGACCCTATATATATATATATATATATATATATATTATAAATGAGGGTTGAAAAATAAAATTATCTACGTAAATTATATTCATCGTATATATACCTAGTACGTACATAACTACCTACTTATGATTGAAGAATTAAAACATACATATAACTTTTCGTTTACGTATGTACATAGGTATATACAATTATACATATGTATTTGTATGTCTATATGTATATACCTGTGGTATACATTATTCCATAACAATGCAATACGACAAGCAATTCTTATTATATTATTATATATATACATATGTATATACACACACACACACATATATATATATATATATATATAGTTATACCGGAAATAAGTCTAATTGCAATTATTACGCGACATACCTATACTTTTCTTGCGTTTTTTATTTTTATTTTATTTATTTTTTTTTTCTACTAATACCGAAATCAACACGTGTACAAATAAATTACAGTACAACAATATATAATAATATGAAAATGCTAGAATCGTTTTGTGTTAATTAAAAATTTCCCCTAAACAGTGAATTTATTTGTTTATTTATTTATTTAAATCAAAATAATTTCGTCGATGTGAGTGTTTTTTTTTTCTCTCCTTTTTTTTTCAATACATTCAATAATTTCAATATAATATAATTCTAATATATTTATTTCGAGGTAGGTAGGTATTTATACCAGCATATATATATATATATATATATATATATATATACTATATACCTATGTGTGACACAAAAATTCGTATATTCATTTGTTCTAATTATAATCATATTATAATAATAATATTAATATTAATAATAAGATATGAGAACGTGGCACGTAAGCAAATCGAGGAACTGACCATAAGTGAGTTACTGCGGTTGCATATATGTATATACGGAAATATATATATATATATATATATATATATATATATATATATATATATATATATGAATATTTCTTTATACGCATAAACGGACGTTAATATTATCGGAATATTTTAGCAAGCTGACCCGCGAGTCGTGACGGTCGACGACGATATACATTATATTATATATATATATATATATATTTATATAGAAATAAAAATATACAAATACATAGATAATTTATAATCATCGTTCCGCAAAATGTTTTTATTACAGTACGATATCTGCGGTATATAGTATATGGCGCGTATATATATACATATAAAAATTAGTGTATATATAATATAGAACAGGCCTTGAATAATAGCAAATAATTTCCTCCTCGCGTCTCTATTTACAGTCTAATGAATTTCGACAGCAATTTTACAAAACAAAAAAAAAAAAAACAAAAAAAAAAATAGTAAGAGTATTTGATATATATACTATATAACGACTGCACTTATATCAAATATACGATTATCTATTATACTATTATTGAAAAATAAAGCGTATTATATATTAAGGCCCATCCCTAGTCGCCCACTTCCTTTTGGTCGAAATATGTCACATATCGATTATTATCCGAGCCCAGGCGTGAAAAACGCAAAAAAGGCTCAAATTCTATTTCAATTCCGAACACATACGTCCAAAAAAAAAAAAAAAAAATTTCGGTTCGTGCGAAAATAGAGTCTACAGATGGTTTTTGCATTGTTAAAAAATTATTCGAATTCGATTTCATCGGCGAACAATGTAAAAACCATCTGTAGACTATATTTTCGCACGAAACGAACATTTTCTTGGACGTATGTGTTCGGAATTGAAATAAAATTTGCGCTTTTGATGCCTGGGCTCGGATAATAATCGAAATGTGACACACTTCGACCAAAAGGAGATGAGCCTTAAGAGACACGTAGATCTATTAAAATATATATATATCTGTTATAGCTATATATAATATACAATATTATACATATATAGGAAAGAAAGTTTTTTTTTTTTTTATTTTTTTTATTTTTTTTATTTTATGCTCATTTTTTATTTATATCATTCAAAGCGAAGAGATGGAAAAATTTGAAATTTTATACACGGACATACATTATCGCTCTGGTATCAATGTATAGGTTTAGGTAGATATATATATATATATGTATATATATTCGAATTTGTATATTTATAATAATTATACATATGTATGTATAATATATTTGTATAAGTTTGTTGTGTTGCGGAGTAAATTGTCGGTTTAAGAGAATAAGAGTGGAAGTGAAAGAGAGAGAGAGAGCGAGAGAGAGAGAGAAGGAGAGAGAAAACGTGCAGGGCGCAACCCCGCGTATTGATTAAAGTGCGTAGGTGCTGACCTACCCCTACCAGACCTTTGCCGTCCTTTCACGACCTTCTGGGCGCGTCCTACCCCAACCAAACTCGGCGAGCCATTCGTCCCAACAACCCCTAGAGCCACCCAAACCCCTGAATACAACCACGGAGTCTAGACTCCCTCCTCTTTCTCTTCCTCTCTTTATCGTTCCCGTCTACCCGTCTACCCGTCTACCCGTCTACCTTCGATGATATACTACTCGTCCTCGTCCTTGTCGTAGCAGCCTACCGCACCGCACCGCACCGCACCGCACCGCAGCAGGGAAAGGCTCACTCAATCACTTTCTCCATTTTAAGGGTTTTATACGTTAAAATCGTATAAGTCCATACTTCGTTGTTTTTCTATTTCTATTTTTTTCCTTTTTTTTTTTTTTGTTTCAAAGAGTGTTATTATCCTGTTATTCAATACGTAATATACATTTCAAATGTTATCGCTAACATTATGCTGATCGATTGATTTTTTTTTTTTTTTTTTTTTTTTTTTTTTCACTTTCAAAGAAATTTTCATTCCCAAATTTACATTAATAATGAAAGCCTAAATTTTTTGACTAATTAAAAAAATTAACATCTTTTTATTATATACCTATTCCCAAATAATATTACTATATCCGCAAATACATATTGGAAACAAGAAATTTGAATTATATATTATAATATATATCATTATTATTATTTATATTATCGTTATTGTTGTTGTTGTTATTTCAAATTGCGAATATACTTTGTACAGTTATAATATAGTATTAAAGTCCAACCTTATTAATAACCTTCAAATTTATCTCGTCTCTCGTCAGATCAGCGTTTTTTTTTTTTTTTTTTTTTTTTCTCAAATTCTTTATATATATATATATATATTTTATTTTTTTCTCAAAGATACCCTAATGCATCAGACGTCTGCGTGCGTATATATAAAATACGTCCGTACCCGTACCGTAATACCGTACCTATAATCTACATATATATCTATCTATACCGTTTATATACGGGTGAAGTAAGGGTCAAGAGGTTGATATATATATATATATATAATATATATGTATATTATAGCAACGACGATAATATAATTATAATAAACGTATACGCGTGATTTTAATATATATATTATATACTCGGAGAATAACTTAATAATTAACAATAATAATTTATCATTATTTGACAGCATATTATACGATAAACGTTATGTTTATAATTATTTATCCGCGCTCTCAAAGAATAATTATTATCCTATATAACTCTTATATTATTATATTAAATATTACAACGATACGCGAATATATAAAACGTATATGGGTGTACATATATACATATATATAACTATCATATATATTAACTATACTGGGCTGTTCGGAACTCGCCGGTCCGACCATGACCCTGGTCAACGTTTCATTTCCTAGACAAACCTCATTCATTCATTCATTCATTCATTAATTCCCTATTATATAACTTAAGAGAGTTAGTGAAATTAATTTTGTTCAAAAAAAAAAAAAAAAAAAAAAAAAAGAAAAAAAAAAAAAAAAAATTGTTGATTATATATTTTGACTAGTATTACTCTTTTATATTATATAATATAAACGTGGCTCTACAAAGAAAACAAAAAAGATTAACTTGAGCCAAGAAAATTATTCTTGATTCAAGATAATTTTACGGTCGAAAAATAAAGACCGAAATTTTTTCGGATCAAATCAAAAATTTTTTTCTCGAACAAAGAAAATTTTCCAAATTTTCCAAATTTTCTTGTTTCGAGATAAAATTTTTCATTTGATCCGAGAAAAATTTCGGTCTACATTTTTGGATCGCAAAATTATCTTTAATCAAGTTAACCTTTCTTTCTGTGTATATATGTACAGTATATAGATGTATATATATATATGAATGTAACAGCTGGTGTAGTAGTATAAGTATACATGTAGATAGTATATATATATATATATATGTATATGTATATATGAGTCCTTGATAGATAATAGAATTCAAAGTCGTTGAGACACCGACGACTACCCTATACTGAGGTCAGCATCCTTGGATGGTAAGGGTACAGATTCAGATACGGGGTCGTTCTGGGTTTGGGGGTTGGGGGGCTGGGGTAGGGGGGGGTTGTTTTTCCAACGTGTCCGCTTGAATTGCGTAGGTATATTGTCATGTATATATATATATATATATATATGTATGTATCTATGCATGTATATACTATACAGGGGGTTTGGGTACAGAGCGTATAGGGTATATCCGAGGCGTATCGTCGTTCCGAGGTTGGGGTTGTCAGACAGGGCGTGGCCGTCCTTGAACCTGCCTGCTTATCGACCGAAACCTTCTAATTTAACGCCCCTAACGTCCCTTTACCCCTAGTCCGTCGTAACACGTCCTGACCCCCCCCCCCCCCCCCAATGTCTTAGACGCGATACCCTCCGAGCCAGAGGCTCCTACCTTGGTTAAGGTAGGTTAGGCTAGGCCAGGCCAGTCGGTTTAATACTTTGTACGACGATTTTTCACCTATAGATGTGGGCCTCTTCATATATATATATATGTGTGTATATATATTATATGCGCGTGTGTTTGTCGCTGACGAGGGGCTCGCACGGCAACAGGGAAAAAATTCGTTCGACACACGAAAACGGAAAAACAAAATAAAAATAAAAAAATATTATATATGACGATTCTAGATATTTCATACTATTTTTTTTTTTTTTTTTTTTTTTTTTTTTTTTTTTCTCGTTTTAGTTTTCATATTATCTTATAATATTTTCGCCGATTAAAAGTTTTTGACAATTATTTTTTATTTATTTATTTATTTTTTTTTGTTTTTCCTATCCCCCTCCACCCCCCTCCGTTCTTATTTTATTATCGTCGTTTGCGATTAATATCATATGCGAATATAAAATCAAACCCCATATATAAGAGATGAGGAGAATCTTTGTTTTTTTTTTTTTTTTTTTTTTTTTCTTTTTCTTTTTTTTCTTTTTCTTCTCTCTCCATATCTCTCATATTCTCGTTACGCGACCATTAACGCGAGATAATAGATAAATATATACTATATATACTATAAAAGGAATAACAACTCGCGTTATATGCATCTATACCTATATAGGTTACAGCTCGCTTCCCCCCCCCCCCTCCCCCCCCCCCAGACATTAAACGACGGTTATAATGACGCGTCGCGTCGCGTCGTGTCGTTTCCCAACGCCTAGACGTATATGACGGACAAGGGCGCGGCGAAGGTGAAAACACAGTGTGGGTTCTTGTTCGATCGCGGTGTTATACTGATTTCCAGTTTCCTATATACCCGCGATACTATATACGAGGATGTGAAATAAAATAGTTTTCACGTATATAACTCGAGTGAAATGAAATGAAATGCAAAACTTGAACGATCGATATCATCTATTTTTCATTTTTCATTCTTCATTATTTTTTTCAAAACAATATTCGTCTCGAATAATACGAATAAGACTCTATAATAATAATAATAATAATAAT
Source organism: Tenthredo mesomela (assembly GCA_943736025.1). Classification (NCBI taxonomy): domain Eukaryota; kingdom Metazoa; phylum Arthropoda; class Insecta; order Hymenoptera; family Tenthredinidae; genus Tenthredo; species Tenthredo mesomela. The sequence goes on from OX031018.1 coordinate 3,495,611, forward strand.
AATATTTTTTCACGCTCTTTCCTGCATTTATATATATACATATATAAAAATTAGGGAACGGTAGTATAATTATATCTATACAGTATACAAATGTGATATATATATATACATATAGAGATTATATATATATACGGCTGTATAAAGCTTCTTCGGAAGACTACGAGCGGCGTTTCCGCAAGGTGACTATAGCCCGCGGTGATTTGTTGCGTAGGTGGTATAAGTATATAATATATGTATATATGTATGGATATAGCATATAATATTGCATATATATATATATATATATATATACATATAGCTAAGATCTATACATACACATTCTCGGGATAGACCACGTGCCATATACTACATATATATATATATATATACTATATCAGATATATATATATACAGTCAGACATATACCATAAGGAATATGTCTATATATTATATATGTGTGTGTACATACATATATATATAACATATATAGTACATGCGTATATAGGTGCGTAGGGATGAGTATCGCGCGGCCGTAGTCATGGAGACTGCCGGGTTCGGCTTGCGCTCGATACGCCACGGTCAAGGTTACCGACGAACGACGATCTTTATCGTAAATCATAATCGGCTGTCTTCTCTGTTTCCAACCGCCCCGAATCTCCGACTCTTATAAATCTCGTCGCTATATATACCTATAATATGTATTATACATATACATATACATATACATACAAGTATATATTATATGTTTCTGTATGTACAAACTGATGATAATAATTGTTCCATTTTAATTCTTCTTCCTCATTTCCAGTCTTTTACCATTTCATCTATATTTTATTTTTTATTCTCTTTGTCTCGTCTTTGTTCCTTTTTTTTTTTTTTTTTATATCAATTATATACATATATACGTATTTTATTACAAAGTATACATAAGATTCCGATAGATATCGCGTCACTAATGCCATAAAGTCGTAAGCGTCAAAAAATTATTTTTTTTTGCGGATATGCCCAAACGATGTTATATGGCACGAAAAAGATTTTGCCACCAAAAACACGAAATTTTTTTTTTTTTTTTTTTTCGCTTACGACCTTATGGCATTAGTGACGCGATGTAATTATACTACCTATACTGCAAGTGTGTATAATAATATACATCCTACATTACAGATAAATCGGTATAACCGATACGTATATTATACCTATACCTATACGTGGATAACAACGTTATCTGTAAGTACGCGGCATTGTCTGGTCTGAAGGGTAGTCGTATAGGTATATATATATATAGCGTATAGTCTTTCCCGCAGCCGACGCGGCGGTGTTCCCGGGTTGAAAGAGCGAGATAGAAAATGAGGGTTGGGGTCGTGGGTGTATTGGGTGTTGGGTGGGACGTCGGGAACTGTGACCGTGACCTTGGGACGTGGGGTTATTGAGCGCTAGGACTTTCACTGATTTCTCTTTCACCCTTCCTCTCTCTGCATGCGCGCCGTGTCTCAGCTATACCCGCCCACGCCTGATATATATATCAGTCTGTCTCTTGCTTTAGCGAATCATTTCGCTTTACGTGCGTTTCTATCGCGTTCTAGCATATAAGTATTAGGTATATGCCATCTCTTTTTAGCCAACGAATGCACGCACGCAGCAACACCCTATATGCTATGCTAGAGCTGCGCGATAGATGCTACTGTCGACTGTAGCTACCGACTACCGCGACTCCTCCTCCTCCTCCTCCCATCATCAACCCGGTGAAAACTACCCTGCACCCTCAAACCCTCGCAATTTCGAGCTACCCTCTCTCCGAGAGTCTAGACGCTTTCCTATACCCTTCCAAACCAACCCTCGGCGCGCCGGTGTGGCCTTGCTATTGCGTTGCGTTGCGTCGCGTCGCGTCGCAGCAACCCCCCCCGAAAAATGATGTTACACGGTCATGCACCGTCTGGGTCAAAATCCCCACCGACTATAAACGCCACTCGTCGAGGACGATGAGGACGTCGCGACGCGACTTATAACAGTATATACGTTGACGTCCTGGAAAGGTCATTACATTATAATATAGAAAATATAACCATGTAAAAAATATCTAAGGTACCTATATATTATATACTATGTAAATATACTTGATTTTAGCATATAATATTATATACCCCTATATATTAATGGATCAGACGATGCGTTTCTTTTTTATATAAATATATATATTTTATAGTTACTGTCTGAGATGTATTATACAAATAAACTATATATATGTATATTAGGGTGTGGCAAAAAAAAAAAAAAAAAAAAAAAAAAAAAAAAAAAAAACCAAATTCAAACGCACATCAGCATTCTCGTAGAGCATCTCAAATAGAATATCTCAGCCAAATATGAGCTCTTAATATTGATATTTAGAACTGCCTATTTTAGTTACTAATTTTAGTTACTGAAATAGACAGTTCTGAATATCATTATTAAGAGCTCATATTTGGCTGAGATATTCTATTTGAGATGCTCTACCGAAATTTTGATGCGCGGTTGAAAAAAAAAAAAAAAATTGTTTTTCCCAGAGTCATATGTCTCCATGACGCTATGACTCAATGTTTATAGGCGAATATCTTTTAATCGGTGAGAGTTAGGAAAATTTTATCTCAGTACTTTTTTATAGAGCGTGAAATTTCCTATAAGAATCTGTCTTCAGATAGTTTCTAAATCAAGCCACTTACGAGAAAAAAAAACAATTAAAAAATTTTCCGATTTTTTTTTTCACATGTTATTCAAATCAAAAATAGGAAAACTGAGTTAGGCAGTTCTAAATATCAATATTAAGAGCTCATATTTGGTTGAGATATTCCGTTTAAAATGCTGTACCGGAATCTTCATGTGCGTTTGAATTTTTTTCATTTTTTGTCACACCCCAATATATATATATATATATACATGACGTGTAATGATAAGAGAAAAAAAAATGAAATATATAGTAAACGAGGTAAAGATTCGTTTTTTATATTTATTTATTATATTTATTATTATTTTATTTACCAATATTTGAAGACTGAAGATCTTATATGAACCAAGATTCACTTTGATAAAATAAATGTTGTATATAATGTATAAAGAAATAGAAAAAAAAAAAACATGAAAAGCACACATATAATTCCGTACTAACAGCGACAGATAAGTTTTCTTTACGAAGAGAAGAGAAAGAAAGAAAGAAAAATAACTGACCGAATGAAGAAAAATGAAATAATAATAATAATAATAATGAAAAAATTAAGTAAAAATATAATAGTATAGGTATGTATATACTAGCTACTATACATATTATTATACTTGTATGTAATAAGCGCCATACAGAGCATGATATTAGGTTCATCTCTCGTTATTTGCTTCTCATTATAGAATCTCTCTCTTTCCCTTTCTCGTTTTTCATATATATATATTATATACTGTACATAGATACGTTTCCATAGCATTGAGTTAGAGATGGAGAGAGAGAGAGAGAGATAGAGAGAGAGATATGGTTAGGTGTATATAGGTATAGGTATAGGTATAGGTCTATAGAAGTTCGTATGGATGTTTCGTCAACAGGCAATATAGTTATAGAAAATTTTGTCGGTAGGTACCTATAATATACGTTACCGAATCGTCGGTGTGGGTGGTTATAACGCGGAGTCGCGGGTGGTTTTTTTTTTTGGGTGGTAATGCCAGATCGATAGTACCGCCCCAGACGACCTTCCCAAACCCTGTGCCCAGCTGCTCCCAGGCGTAATAAACCAGGAGGTGGAGGTAGAGGCAGAAGCGGAGGCTGAGGTGCGGTGGGGCGGAGGGGCGACGGCGTCGCGACGCTATACTTTCAAACGCGTCGCGCTCTTCCTTCCCGCACACTGCCCTACCTCACTCTCTCTCTTATTTACCCCGCGACTTCCACCTTCTCAGCTCATACTCCGTCCAACATTTTTTCTGGGTTTTTTTTTTTCTGTTTTTTTTTTTTTTTTTTTTTTTATTTTTTTTATTATTCTTCCTTTCTTTTCACCGACGCGACGTGAAAAGCTTCACCTTTACCCGTCTGTTCCGACGTTATATGGAAGAAGACAGAAAAAAAAACAAAAAAAAAAAAAATGGGAAATATAAGACAAGTGAAAAAATTCATACATATACCTAGATATAAAGTAAAAAAGTAAAAAAGACAAAAAAAAAAAAAAAGGTAGGAAAACAACAAAAACCCATTTCGCACGTTTGTCATACTTAACTCCGTTATACCTCGGATATAAGTATATAGGTACGGCTAGACACCTTGGTTATACATCATATACTTTTTTGGTTGAGTGAATTTTTTTTTTTTTTTTTTTTTTTTTAACGATGTTTTACAGGTAAAAAGTAGGTACATACATGCATATTGCATAATGTAAACTTAAGTCTAGATATAATGGGAAATTGATTTAAAATCGCGAGTTATATAAGGTGAGCTCGTATAGGTACCTAATGAACGCGTATCTATAATAATATATCTGCACTAATATAAGAGTACAAAGGCCTCTGTTTCTCTCAATATCTATGATAACTGGATTAGGGTATATATGATAGCTGCAGGTTCAACAATTTCTCATAAGTTTCATACATTTCTCTTTCTCTTTCTCTTTCTCTTTCTTTCGCTTCTACCTTTATATATATAATATATCGCGTCATTAATGCCATAAGATCGTAAGCGCAAAAAAAAAAAAAAAAAAAAAAATCGTGTTTTTGGTGGCAAAATCTTTTTCGTGCCATATAATATCGTTTGGGCATATCCGCAAAAAAAAATTTTTTTTGGCGCTTACGATCCTATGGCATTAGTGACGCGATATATATATTATGCTATTTAATTTTCTATCATCAGCGATAATTAAACTCCATTAGCATGTCTGAGTATTAATCATTGCTCTGTCTATAAGTATGTATAGTATAATGCAATATATGTATTATGTACATAGAAACAAATATAAAGGCATAGAATTTCATTTTATATTAATTAATTTTTCCCTTTCAATTTTATTTTTAATATTTTTTTTTTTTTTTTTTTTTTTTTTTTTCAACAGATAGGTATATATATTCACTAGCTGCTATCTATTATACTAGATATATTAAACCGCGTTGTATATATATAGAAAAAAAATTATTTTTATCGTTGAAAAACTTAGAAGAAAAAAAAAAAAAAAAAAAAAAAAGAGTATCACTTTTTTTTTTTTCTTTCTATTTCTATTAGATTCAGTATAGATATGCTATTCAAATCTTATGGGACTGTATATAATAGTGATAGTGGTATGAGATATGAACGTAAAATGTAAAACAGTTGCATGCAGAGTATAAATACAATCGTGATATATATATATACTAATAGCCAGGTAGAGATACCTATATATTAATGTAAGTGTGAAACGGTAACAGTGCAGCAATAATAATCGTACAAGTTTGTATCAGTCTATTAGCAACGGGCATGGCGTGCATATACTATATATATATATATATATACACAACGCGCGGAAAGCCTTGACACAGTGCGTAACCAATCTGCCAGTAGGTATATGCAGTATAGTGTAGTATATTATGTATATATATATATATATATATATATATATATATATATATATAAGTATAAGAGGTACATATAGGTACATAATATATAATGAAACGATGCATGCACGCGATGTAAGTGAGAAATGCAGTCCGTATACTGAGATTGCATACATTTACATATGTAATATACTATTCTGTGTATATGTATATATTTATAATTGTAAATTTTCAAAATTCACTCGAACTCTGCAGGATGTGACTATAAAAAAAAATGAATTATACGAATTGCGATAATATACTACAAGCTATCTAATAAGTGAAATGAAAGGCGAAAGATAAGAAGAGAAAATAAACGCGTGGATATATATTACGGGATTATTATATAGGCACTATACATATTATGTATATTATCCCGAGTCAAATCTTCACAAAAAGAAAGGTTGACTTGATTCGAGATAATTTTGCGGTCCAAAAATGAAGACCGAAATTTTTTCGGGTCAAATCAAAATTTGGGACAATTTTCTTGGTTCGAGAAAAATTTTTTATTTGATCCGAGAAAATTTCGGTCTTCATTTTTTGACCGCAAAATTATCTTGAATCAAGAATAATTTTCTTGGCTCAATTTAACCTTTTTTTCTATCCGTGTAATATAGATATATATGTAGATATATATATATATATATGTAGAGTTGGAGTGTAAAATAGCTGTCGGTATAAGTAATTATTAACCGTAATTAAAACGCGCATCGGTTTTTGATAACTATAAAATAATTGTTAACAGCTATGACGACGATCGCGAATTTAATTATTATAATATACTATAGTATATAAGTGTATATATGTAGTATATAGGTACGTATACCTGCGTAATCATATATCTTACTTTCTTACAACACATATTACGTATACCTATATGTATATATCTATGGATAGGTACATATAAATAAATATATATATATATATATTGCAGGTACTGAGATTTTAATAATTGTGTTTTCCTCTTTCTCTCTCTCTCTCTCTCTCTCTCTCTCTTGCTCATTTATTACGTGGTAAAAATTTAACTTTTTGTGTAAATCAGATGTAAATACGTTTTATTATTTACATATATATATATATATATATATATATATATATATGTATCATAAAACCGGAAATACGAAGGTCAATTCATATACTGACCTAGATTAAACTTCGTACGTATGTACTTGTACCTATATAGTATATTATTTAAACATGTATATACATGTACACAGACAGCGCTGGCGACTTTTGTGTGGATGGTGTGGAGCAGTCCACACCCTGAATGCCCACCATGTGGATATTCCACACCCTAAAGGCCTTGTTTCAAAATTAAA
>OX031018.1:3507470-3652470 GCA_943736025.1 Tenthredo mesomela
CGTAGGTACATATATATGTAGGAATATAGAGTATTATAGGTATACATATAAACGAATACCAGATGGTAGCGAGACTTTTAGATTCTAGAACAAACTGAGCCAGACACGTTCAAAAATATATGACATTTTTTTTTGTTTTTTTTTTTTTTTGTCCCCCTATTTTTTTCTTTTTTTTCTTTCTTACTTGACTTTAGCTTTGAGGAGCGTTAAAATTCACCCCGTCGTTCTTAGCCCGGGCAGCCCCGCGCTTATATATATGTATATAGTATACGCGTCGACTGACTCGATCCCTGACTGACGAGGGACGACAGGTGGGGGGGGAGAATCGCCGACGGCGACGGCGACGACGACAACGACAACGACAGCGACAGCTATGCGGCGACCCCCTAAGGGTTGAAAAAAAAGTTTTTTTTTTTTTTGATCTTTTTTTTTTTTTTTTTTACAAACATAACATAACCCACATATGTATACTATAAGAGTACGCGACTGCGTTGCATTTAACACGTGCAGCACTACCTACTAGTATACTGCGCTATACTATGCCGTGAAAGCCGCGCGTTTCTTGCTGCACCGCGCGCCTTTTCAAATATACACAAAACCCAATCGTCGTTGTTTATAAGATAGACTTCCTCGCATCCCTTTCGGCGTTTTCTTTTTTAAAAACACAACCCTATACGCAGCTACTATGTATATTATAAGACTCTCGTATATATTAATATATAGAGGGATAGTCTGTTAAAATTTGGATAGTCTGTCTAAAATTTGGAAAATTTTCTTGGTTCGAGAAAAATTTTGATTTGATCCGAGAAAATTTCGGTCTTCATTTTTGAAACGCAAAATTATCTTGAATCAAGAATAATTTTCTTGGCTCAAGTGAACCTTTTTTTCTGTGTATATAAAATGTATTAAAAAAATATTATACAGACGTTATAGACTGTATAATACATATAATAGTATATATATATATATATATCGTAGAAGTAAAATCGTTTAAACTACCATTTCTACGATATATATATATATATATATATATATAGTATACCACCCATATATATATATAGCTATCTATATATTGTAAAAAGTTAGAAAAGAATATGTACATACATACACACCGACTTTCTCGTAGGGAAAGAAAACGCGGTTTGATTAAGGCCACGCATAAAGGCGTAAAACGATGTCGTTCGCGATGCAGAACAAACATACATTACATACATACATACATACATAGATACATATTATATTTTATATGAGGGTAATGAGAGTGATATTAAATTTTTACTTGTTATAGTATATTATAAGAAAAAAGAAATGAAAATAAGAACAATACGTACTAATATGCAGTTGATAATATATAAAACAATATATACATATATATATATATATATATATATTATATACGGAAGATTGTAATATATACTCTCTCTTTTCTTATATCCGTACATCTGTAGTATGATGTATACAGAATTTTTTTTTTTTTTTTTTCTCATTTTGCGAATCATTATTCTATATGTAAAGTGTAGGTATATATGTAAATAACACGTTATAACCGTGATATAAGAAGAAGAAGAAGAAGAAGAAAAAAAAAAATGAAGATTGAGAAAAAATGAAACGAGACGATAAACGATATCGTATAGTTGAAAAATTAAGACATATATCTATATCCCTTTCATATATATATATATGTATGTTACCTATAATAAATAGGTAAATAGGTATATATATGTATACTATATATATATATATATATATATGTTTGTCTGCCCTAGGGCAGGTTAGAGGTAAATCGCTAAAGCCATCGCTTAAGTCCCTGACCTGATTGCAGAAAATGTCAACACCTTACTATACTTCTTATACGTGTTTCTATAGTGTTGTATAGGAGCTATTACACCTATTATCTATTATACAAACAAAAATGGGGACTACCGCACCAGCTACTGTGTATCTAGTTGATATATACATATAGATATACCTTATAGATACATATATATATATATATATATATATATATATATATATATATATATATATATCTAGGTATATATATTATAGATATGATAAATCTAGTATATATATATATTAGACTGTGTCAAAAAAAACCGACATCTTCTTTTTGTTCGGGCCCTTTCGAAAATAGTTAGTGCTTAATATAAAGAAAATTGTCCCCAAAGCTTAGCTATGTAGCTTGAACACAGAATTAGCGCATTTGAAAATAAGATTTCCCATGTATTTCAAATGGCAAAATTTGTTTATCTTAGTTTTATTTTTATAATTCTCTTTATTCAACTGATAAGAATAAAGTGAATATACGGTTTTGAAGGGAAAAAAATTTCTGAGAAAATGCATGAAAAAAAATTTTTTAATTAATTTGTCGAAAAGTAAGTAGTAATCAAATATACATATGACTTTTAAACCACTGTAACTCGTTAACGGTTCAATCGAGCAACTTGGGCCAAAGGACTATTTTTCTAGATCATAAAATTCTCTACAAAACCGTATATCCACTTTATTCTTATCAGTTGAATAAAGAGAGTTATAAAAATAAAACTAGGATAAACAAATTTTGCCATTTGAAATACATGGGAAATCTTATTTTCAAATGCGCTAATTCTGTGTTCAAGCTACATAGCTGAGCTTTGGGGACAAATTTCTTTATATTGAACACTAACTATTTTCGAAAGGGCCCGAACAAAAAGAAGATGTCGTTTTTTTTTGACACAGTCTAATATATATATATATATATATATATATATATATATATATATATATATATATATATATATATATATACATATATATAATGAAAATATTAAATCTTTGAGTTTGTTTTCTTTTCTTTTTTCTTTCCCCCGATATTACATGATTATTATCGATTAATGCTGCAACATATATAATATATATATATATAGGTAAGAGATCGCGCTTTCGCGAACGTTCAAAGTATCAAGGAACCAGAGGCAAGGCATAATCGTCGAAATATACACATAAGCGAAGTGTATATACATATATATGTATATAAATATATATATATATATATATATATATATATATATGATAATGTATATATGTGTGGGAAGACGAGGAAGAGAAGATATAAGATGAGACCGATCGCGATGATGATACGGTCTTGCTCAATTGATATTATATACCTATATAGTTCTATATTATATACTCTATTCGCAGACAGATATATATTAGAGGTCGTGCGAATTGGTTAGAGAACAGCCCTGATTTCACTTAGTTATGTAGAAAATATAGAAATTTTTTTTGTTTTTTTCATTATTTAAATTAACTGCGATTTGTATAAATATATATATATATATATATATATTATACTATATAATATAATCTTCTTCTTTATAATAACCGAAACGCAATTTAATGATCATATAGGTATAGAGTGTATACCGAGACAAAAGAGAGAAAAGAAAAAAAAAAAAAAAAAAAAGATAAAAATAAATAAATAAATATAATATATTATCCAAATATTTTTACATTATGTGTAATATGGAACGTAAAGTGTATATTTTTTAATTTATTATTACTTTTTATATATATATATATATATACTATATAGGTATTAATCAAATCTATGTCTCTGCGCAGCTGCAGCTGACCAAAGAATAAGAATATATATATGAAAATAATATAAGAAGTGGAAGTAGTTACTTGTTTTTTTTTTTTTTTTTTTTTTTTTTTTTTTTTCATTATTTTTCCTCACTTTGTAACAAACAATCTACGTATTATGACGTATTATGACGTATATATAAATACTATATAGATAATTAGGTCGTTATAATATATATATATATATATATTCTCGCACAGTTTCAAAATTATGATTGGCACTGATTTGTGTAGGTACATATATTTTTTCATTATTATATTAATTTCCAATATAATATTCTTCTTTCCTTAATAGTATGTATTTCGTTTTCGAGATATGTACCTATACCTACTATATATATATATATATATATATATATATATATGCACCTTCGAGGGAAATGTAAGTAGGTATATAAATTCTAGGCCATTTCACGACAAGTGTTCCCGAGTTCCCTTCGGTAGACAGAGAGATAGACAGACAGCTGGACCCAGCAGGAGACCCCCTATTGAGTCTGCACCAGTAACAGACGTATAGTATAACTGCACTGTTGCAGTGAGCCTGAATTGAAATCCGAGATAAAAAGAACCCGGAATATTTAAAGAACGATTTTTGATAATTGGGGTAATTTGTGAAATCGCGTATATAAATAATTGCATAAATATATTATGTGTATTTAAAAGTAGATATATAATGATGTAGAATATAGGTCCGGAATAACATATATATATATATATATAAAAAAAAAGAAAACATCATCAAATATTCAAATCTTATCTAGTCGCGTTACACAAGATTTTTAATCCAATTGTAAATGATTTTTTTTTTTTTTTTTTTTTTTCTTTTTTTACTTCATTTTTTCGTCTTCTCTTTTATTAATTTTTTTTTATTTTTTTTATTTTTACGAAAAATTTCAAGGACGTTAACAAAGTTTCAATAAAATTCAAAGAGTTATACGCACGTAAGTAACTTGAGTTAAATACAGTTTGAGTCAATATGACGATTTATATACCGCGTCTCTCTATACCTTCCCTATATGATGAAATATGATTACAGCGTAATATGCTCGCTGTTAAAATTCGCTATTTCATTATATTAATTAATATATCTAATATTAATTTTGAATAAATTTTATTCAAATCTATCCAAGTCTAATTTATATCTATAATGCGGAGATTGATTGATTGATTAATTAATTAGCATCAATTTTATTGTATGTATGTATGTATATAAATTATAAACGATAATTAGAGCGAATTTTATTAACGGTTTAGAAAAAAGAATAAAAAAAAAAAAAATACAAAAAAATATAAAAAAATACAAAAAATCGCTTACTACAATACTCCCGGCCGTGCCGTGCCGCGGTGCGCCACACCACGCCGCACCGCACCACACACCGCTATATAGTTACGACAGAGTTGTAAATTACAAGAATTGGGCCACGCACATACGCTAGCCTGTCTCTCGAACGCGCAACTCGCTTACGTATTAACTATTTCCATATATATATATATATATATGTTTAATATATATATATATATGTGTGTGTGTATTATTGCATATACGTGTATCTTTCAAGTACACGCGGAACGTATATACGCAATTATTGCTAACGCGGATGTGTGATCGCAATTCACGGGGGCCTTGGCCGGTTTTCCCTTTCAAAGTTTCGAATCAAACAAGAACTTCCCGCTATTCGCTCACTCAGTTACTTATATACTTACTAACTTACTCACTAAAACTCTCTCTCTCTCGTTCGTTCGCTCGCTTGCTTGCTCGCATAGTAAATAATATTATACAGTAGTCAGTTTATTCGCGATCGGTAAATTGCACACGCGAAATAAACTCACATGATAAAACTTCGCTTGGCGGGGGGGGGGGGGGGGGGGGGATTCTGTCGGTTATACAGACATCTGCATATACAATTGCCGGTAATTTATCTTCGGATTGTAAATAACCGACTTTACTTTACTTTACTTTACTTACTGACAGCATGTTACCGACAGATTGAAAAAAAATGTAAAAAAAAAAAAAAAAAAACACACACACACACATTTACAGAAGAAAACTATAATCAGCCGATAACGACGAAAACTTTTTTTTTTATGGTAAATTATATTTTAAAGATTCCTACCTTTACTCGTCTCTGGTTGTATATCTTCGGTTTTTATCTCCGCTCTAGCTGCGTACGATATGGGGGTAGGGATACTCTGGGACGAAGGTGCTGCAAGTTTTTCTGCAATGAAATAAAAAAATTCTTTGGGATATAATTAATTAGTGAATTTATTTTTCAAAATCGAGATAAAAAAAAAATAAAAAAAAAATAAGTTTTTTTTTTTTGTCAATTACAATTTTGTTTACCTGCCAACAAAGGATTAGCTGCCGCGATATTGTACCTCTGCCTTCTGCACGAGGTGGTTTGGTTCGTGGTAGACGTTGGTTGACTAGCTTCGGCTAGGTCAGCTTGTAATTCCCTCAAAAATGTGTCTAGGGTATCGAAGGGTTCCTCGCCAGTAACTCCTGACATTTCTCCGTCCTCCTCTTCGGACGGTCCCGATTGTGCTCCGGGAGCACCGACTAATACGCTTAATTCCATCGACGAAAATTCGTCCGTTTGTTCCGCACCGTTCTCCTGTATTTTCGCATTAATATCACGAGGCTTAATATTACGTCTTTTATATTATAACGAAACTAAATTACGTAAAGAAAAGGAAAAGAAGAAAAAAAATTTTCGATAAATTTTCAGAAACGTTCGAGTCGAGCTGAAAATCCCGAAAAAAGAACCAAGAATTGGAATATTTTTGTTCAATTTTCTCAGGATGTGTTGCAGAAGAAAATGAATATTTTATTATAATCGAGATCCTCTTTTAAATACGTGGGAAAATTCAATTTTATCTACCTACTAGAATCATAAATAATTGATTATATGTATAGAATTTTCAAATTTTACCTACTTTTCAAAAAGTTAAATCTCAATATGATCAATATAATTACTATATTGGTTTCGATATATCGCGTCACTAATGCCATAAGGTCGTAAGCGCCAAAAAAAAAATTTTCGTGTTTTTGGTGGCAAAATCTTTTTCATGGAATATAACATCATTTGGGCATATCCGCAAAAAAAATAATTTTTTGGCGTTTACGACCTTATGGCATTAGTGACGCGATATATAATACGATATCAATGAATATAAATATTAAATTAATACATGCGCGAATTTCCAAGTTTCGGAGTTTTTACCTTTCGGATCTATACTATAGTAGTATAGCTTTCGGAATTTAGAATCTCCTATGTTTTAAGTTTCAAAGTATATTTTTTTTCATTCTTTTTCTATATCGGGGCAATATCCTTTCTAAAAAAAAGAAAAAGAAAAAAAAAAAAAAAACCTACGACTCTGCGTAAATATTCAAATTCGAAATTTTAATCAAATTCATATTATATATATATATATATAGAGAGAGAGAGAGAGAAAGAGACTCGAAAAATCTGAATATAAGTTCGAACGAAGAAAAGTTATTTTCTCGAACTCGAATAAGGATGACGAAATATGGAGAGAGAGAGAAAGAGAAAAAAAAGTTAAACAACTAGCATAATGATTCGTAATATATATTATATTGACCTGAAGGCATTGGGTGAGGTCTACCATCTTCCCGTCGTTGTCAGGGCACCAGAGTAATTCGTCGTCTATAAATGGCATCGTAGTCTCCTCTTTGGGTATGAGGGTTGTGCAGGTGGTTAGCGTGAGAGATTGTGATACGGGGACCGGCATTAGGACCCGTACCTGGCGGTGGGGCCTGACTAGCCACCCCTTCGCCTCCTAACATCCAAAATCACCTCCTATTCTCCCAAAACCTTTTTCTCCCTTACACGCGACGCCGTAGAGGCTACGCGCACCTCTATTTACTTTATCACTTTTTTTTTTTTTGTTCCGTTTCCTGAAACACAAAAAAATAAATAATTAAATAAAATTTATTGATTGATTGATTGATTGAAAAAAAAAAAAAAAAAATAATAATAATCATTTCAATTTTTCATCGAATTATAGTAAATATTCTATAATAAAAATATATTTACTATATTTATATATAATACGAAGCGATATATTGTAATGTTTAAATATAACTATATATAAGATAATATAAAAGAGTGATGGATGGAAAGGCGGGTGCGCTCAGGATTTCCATGAAAGTGAAAACGGTGTAAGTGAAAACTTTCTTTCTCGATGTTGATTCACTTCCTTGGCGCGCGTTAGCGCGCGTAACTCCGGCTCTCTTTGGTAGCTGCATTTCTATGCAGCTTCAACGCTCCCGCGGTTGCCGACACGCCGCGCCGTGCCGCGAGTTCTTTTACGTAATCTAAAACTCGCTCGTCGCAGGCAATAATGGCAACGGCAAAGCCACGGTAGCAGCAGCAGCAGCAGCACTAACAGCACCAATGTATATAGTATAGAAAGAAAGTTTACCACCTCTAGGGGTTAACATCCTCAACAATTTTCTTCTATACAATTCAACGCTATATATCCGCAGACTAACTATATACGTATAGTAGTTGGCTTTGATTTGATTTACTTTCTTCAATTCACGTATAGCTTAAATACTATACTATACTATAGTCTCGTAACAAACGGTATTGCACAAAACGATTAAAACAATATATTATACTATGTCTCTATAAGTTATATTTTTATGTTATTCTCTTTTCTGTTTTATTATTATTATTATTATTATTATTATTATTATTATTGGCGTAAGTAAATGTTGCATGACAGAGTTATACTACTAGCATCAAGCATCAGCGCAGTATAGTAGTAAAACATCACGAGTAGAAAGCAGTGACGGTAATAACGCGAACGAATATTAAAAATAAAAGTATAATCTTTAATATATATGAGGTATTCCACGCCGTTTCGAACGGTCAAAAAAATCACCGCTTCCGAAAAAATCGTAATTTGGTCCTCGAACACAACTATATCGAAAGAATTTTTGTGAATTTTTTCAGAATTTTCGGATTGCATTTGTGGATTTTTTCCAAATTCCAACTTTTTTTACAAACTTCCGTATCTCAAAAGTATAAGATCCTACAAGAAAATTTATGAGACACAAAAGTTGCAGTTTCGAATCAACTTTTTGAAAAAATTTTTTGGGGAATTTCTCGAATCCCAAAAATACCAATTTTTATCAAAAATACACAAAAATCGATTTTTCAATCAATACGTCACCTTCGATTTGCCTCGATAAATCACAGAAAATACTCTCAAGTGTGGAGAACAACCCTGTATTTTGGTTGAGATGGGTGGCGCAATCGTTTGGAAGATATGCTTTATTAATTTTTTTCTCAGAAAAAAAAAAAAAAAATTCAGAAAAAAAAAAAAAATTAATAAAGCATATCTTCCAAACGATTGCGCCACCCATCTCAAAAAAAAATACGGGGTTGTTCTCCACACTTGAGAGTATTTTCTGTGATTTATCGAGGCAAATCGAAGGTGACGTATTGATTGAAAAAACGATTTTTGTGTATTTTTGATAAAAATTGCTATTTTTGGGATTCGATAAATTCCCAAAAAAATTTTTTCAGAAAGTTGATTCGAAACTGCAACTTTTGTGTCTCATAAATTTTCTTGTAGGATCTTATACTTTTGAGATACGGAAGTTTGTAAAAAAAAGTTGGAATTTGGAAAAAATCCACAAATGCAATCCGAAAATTCTGAAAAAATTCACAAAAATTCTTTCGATATAGTTGTGTTCGAGGACCAAATTACGATTTTTTCGGAAGCGGTGATTTTTTTGATCGTTCGAAACGGCGTGGAATACCTCATATATATATATATATGTATATATAAACACGTTGTGTTCAAGATTTTCGCGCCATAAAATAATAACGATATAGCGTATGTATAGGTGTATAGTATAGTATAAATCGGGACACGTTAGTATAGTACAGAGAAAAGATGGAAGGTGGCTCGGGAAGTTCGTCGGACGATTCGTTAGATGTAAAAAGCGATAAATTCGATCCTTTAAAGGCATTATATTCAAAAAAATTACGTTTACCAGTAACTAACGCTAAACTATACGATAACGTTAGTAGATACGAAGCTGTAACGAGCGGTTTGTCATCAAGGATAATAGTCGGAGTGAGTGTGTATGTGTGTGTGTGTGTGTGTGTGTTCGTTCTCATCAGAGATACGAGTCAACCTTTCCAATAATTCCTGGTTTCTTTTTCTTTTTTCTATCATTTTTTTTTTTTTTTTTATCATTTTTTCTTCTTCTTTTTACAGGAATCTAAGAAAGAAAATGCGGAACTAGTGTCCGGCTATAACAACCGAAGATTTCTTCCTCATCAAGGTAATACGATTCTTATAATAATTTTATACTACTAAATATATCGCACGGCATAACCTCGATGCTCGAACAATCATACATACAAGCTTTAACTTAACTTGTTGATGAAATTAAAAGTAAGGTTATGTTACGCGTCCGTAAAAGGTTACACGTTATTGAAACTAGATGGCGATAGTTATATCGTAAATTATTATTCGTATATGTACCAATAGAAAAAAGAAAAACAATTCTGACTTCCTACCTACTCCTACTCCTACCTCTACCCCCCCAACCCCCATTAGCGAAATATACAACAATTGTTCGAGTTAGAAAGAATAAAATATTGAAAAGAGAAGAGAAGAGAAAAGAAAAGAAAAGAAAAAAAGTATGACATAACACAACAGCTATAAGCGAATGAAATAATCTGCAATATTAAAGAGTTGAACGAAATAATCATTTCTGATACACAATTATAACACCACTATAGGTGTATAGTCGTACCCTATGTACACACACACACACACACACACACACACACATAGACATAATATATGTATACAGTCGCTTATTTAAGAGATGTTTGAGATTAAGAATTAGGCCGAATAACGGGCCCCCCACACACTCCCAGAAAATCTTTAAAGTAAATCGTTTATTTTATACCTTGGATATAAATAATAGGTATATGTATAAGGTAGGTATATTATATCCAGCGATGCGTCGAACTCTCCGCGAGTTTATATTATATATATATATATATATATACCAAGGGAAAAATAAATAAATAAATAAATAAATTGTGTGAAATCTTTGTGGTTTTTTTTTTTTTTTTTTTTTTTTTTTTAAGTTACGTAATAATACATTTATTATAGTATCGTCAAACATAATACTAAAATCGATAAGAAAATATAGGTAGAAAAAAAAATAAATAAAAAATAAGAATAAAATTAGGAAAAAGAATGGAAAAAAAAAAAAAAAAAAAAAAAACGACAACATCAACAACAACACTGTATAATTAGCATATCTCACAAGATATAGTATTACGTATAGTATAAATAGGTACCTACTAGTGTAATTTGCGTATCTAATATGTATATATATATACATTTAATATATGTATAATGTATATATATATATTAATATGTACATACAGTTATATAGATATATAGGGTAGATGGTAAATAGGTATATATACTGTCGTTAAAGAAAGTTTAAATCGTAAGAAAAAAAAAAATATGTATAAAAAAAAAAAAAAAAAAACAATAGACTGCGGTATATATAGCAATGAATCGGGAATCCCTGACCCAGTGCAGTTTTATATGTATACATATATATACGCACGCATAATATATGTAATATACTATATATATTTATATATATATATAATAGATACTTATGTACTATATAAGTATATAAAGAAAGTATGTGCTTAAATATATATACTAATTTGCTTATATTTCGTCTTGTATATATGCATATATAGGTATGTATGCAAATACATGTATCGTATATATATATATATATATATATAGGAAATCTACGGGGGTAAAGTTAAGCGAAGCTAGGACTTAGGTACATAGATATGTTAGGCGGGTGAAGAGGAAACGAAGAAGAAGCAGCAGCAGCAAGAGGGTAAGGGGTATGGGTTAAGAAGAAGGGGTAGATGGAGGAAGGGCGGGGAAGGGTGAGGGGGGGGGGCAGGCAAGGGGTAAGGGGTTAGCGAAGTGTATGTGCGGACTGCAGCACTTGTTGCGCCCGGACGTCGACCCTGGTCTCAACCAGCGGCTCCTCGTCTCGCGATCTCCAAGCCTAATGTGTCGTTATATACCTATATATATATATATATATATATATTTATACGTATATAGACACACATTAGGTATATAGGTATAGGTACACAACGTAACGTAAACGTTTAAACCAAACTATATAATTATACGTAGATACCATATATATATGTTATATATATCGAAACGATGAAAGCGAAATATAGAGAAAGAGAGAGAGAGAGAGAGATATACGGAAAAGAAGAAAAAAAGAAAGAAAGATAAACAACGTTTTGCTAAAAAAAAAAAAAAAAAAACCCCGTGCATTATTATTCATTAATCCCTCTGTCACGTCCGGCGTGGAAGTTATCATCAGCGATGATGATGATGATGATGATGATAATGACGATTTTGTATATATATATCTATAACCGAAGTGTAATATAGATATATATATATATATATATATGTATACATATTAGGGTGGTCGTTAATATAGCTATTTCGGAATGAGATTCATTCATACCCTTCATTCGAAAGTAAAAAAAAAAAAAAAAATTTTGACCCAAAATTGAACCCTTTATCTCAATTAGAAAGGGTGCCTGTAAAGGCTTACTTTTTTGTATTGATTTTACATTACTTTCGGCTACTTTTTTATAAAATAAATATTTCGGCACCTCTTAAACGTCTTAAAAATCCATCGATCATACAGATAGTTCATAAAAACAACAAAGAAAAATACAAAAAATACAAAAATACAAAAAAAAAAATAAAAAAATACAAAAAAAATACAAAAATACAAAAAAGTAAGCCTTTACAGGCACCCTTTCTAATTGAGATAAAGGGTTCAATTTGGGGTCAAAATTTTTTTTTTTTTTTTTACTTTCGAATGAAGGGTATGAATGAATCTAATTCAGAAATAGCTATATTAACGACCACCCTAATACATATACGAAACGTTAGGAGTGATCAGCGAGCGTGTATATGGTATATATTTTTATATTTATATATATATATATATATATATATGTATATATGTAGGTACATACTTTCTACGAATATAATTTGACGCGAAGTTTCTTTAATTCGTCAAGTTACGTATACACAAACGAAACGAACGAAACGAAACGAAACGAACGAACGAAAGAGATAACGACCGCGCTCGACGATGAGAGAAAGAAAGTTTGACTATCGCGTAAGTAAGGCAGGGTGGGGCGATAATGGATTGAGGTGAGGTGAGGTGAGGTGAGGTAAAGAAGAGAGAAAAGGAGAGGAGGAAATCACCTTTCCGTAAGATCCGCGCGGTTCGCACGAAAACCAGAATTTTTATTGTATAGCTTAAATATATATATAGTTTAGTTTGTTTTTTTATTTTGCCACGATCAACGATCCACGTGTACCTACCTATACCTTATATAAGTGTACCTATATATATAATAACAGCGACAGAAACTGAAACGATTATAACATATATATATATATATATACACGTATAAGCTCGATATCGCGCGAAGTACTTTCATCCTCGCTGAGTACGTCTACATATAGGGAAGATTATACGGGTATTATAATGGTAGAATTTACTTCGTAAATTACTTATGTACCTGAATATAAAGAACAAGAACAAGATAAAGAGGAAGAGAGAGAGAGAGAGAGAGAGATAATGATATAATAACGGAACCTTAAGATATATATATAAAGCGGGTATCATATCCTCCGATCAAAAATAAGAAGAAAAAAAGAACAACAACAATTTATATAAATCGCGAAAAAAAAAAAAAAAACTCATGCGACGTATTTTGTTATACGATTTATCATATAAATATTGTATTATATTTTTTGCTATTTATTAATATTTTCGATTTTCCATGTTCATCGCGTGAATTGGAAAGGCTATAATACCTATACTTATAGTACATATAGGTATACGATAAGCCGATATACAGTAGCGCGAGACGCCGAGACACGAGACGTGAGACGTGAGACGCGAGACATAAGAAGCGAGAGAGAGTAGGCTCTCTCGCTCGCGACACCCGTTATATAGAACGATCCAATTCCTGGCCGGCACCTCGACCTATCTCAACCTAACAGATGTCTATCTCAGTATTGGTGCGGGCTTATCTTGTCGCTGACCGTATAGAACCCAGCAGCAGCAGCAGCAGCAGAAGCAACAACAGTAGTAGTACCTACTATATATATCGCGTCACTAATGCCATAAGGTCGTAAGCGCAAAAAAAAAAAAAAAAATTTCGTGTTGTTGGTGGCAAAATCTTTTTCGTGCCATATAACATCGTTTGGGCATATCTGCAAAAATAATAATTTTTGGTGCTTACGACCTTATGGCATTAGTGACGCGATATATATAAGAGAGAACTCGGTAGAACGTAGGTTATATAGATAGGTAACTATATACAAACGAACTGCGACACTGTACGGACGGTCCCGAAACGGAATAATTCTTTTCATGTATCTACCTATATGTAATAATACGAAGTACAGTAGCTTAGGGTTTTTTTTTTTTTTTTTCTTTCTTTCTTTCTCTCTTCTTACATAATACTATAAACTCGTAAACGATCATGATCACGATCATGATCAACATCATATTATATGCTAAGCTAAAACCCAAAGGGTTCCCCCTTGTGGTCTTCCAGAGTGTACATATAGGTATATATATATTCTGCAAAACTAACAGTACAACTAGCTCGCGCGGAAAGCAAAGCCGCATCATATATATATATATATATATAATATATATATATATATATATATATATATATATATATATGTGTGTGTGTGTGTATGTATATATATATATTTTGTATACATGCATATATATATACAAAATATATATAGGTGTGTGTCGAAGCAGAGGCCTGACTCGGGAGCGGTGGCCGGTCGGCCGTTGAACTCAGCGCGACTCAACCTGGGGATCATCTACGGGTATAAGGACGGACAGGGCTGTAGATTATACGAACGATCGCGTAACTGCATTGTAACGAATTTTAGTATTTTTTTTTTTTTTTTTTTTTTTTGTATTTTTTTTCCACTCTACGTACTGCGAGGGTTAGATGTATAGATATATATTATACGATTATAAGACGGTTAAAAAATCGCATACATATGAATTATATATATATATAAATATAAATATATATAGTCGAATATATTAAAAAATATAGTTAAATTAATTAGACTAATTATCCGCAAGATATTATATTGTATATCCTTTCTTTTCATTTCACTTCATATAATAATAATAATATTATACATTATTATTATTATTATTATACTATTATATTATCATTTGAATAAACAAATGAATAAATAAACAAGTATATAAGAGTGTGTGAGATTCCCACTGTTATATATATATATATATATATATATAGGTACGAATAATCGTTTCGATTGTACATTTTGTTACAAGGAAAAGAAAGCACCCGAATTTCATGTATCACATTTACTCCAAGTATATTTCGTATATATTATGTATATGCATATGTGTATGTATATATATATGGTTAGTTTAAAAAACGCGAGATTATCGACGTGGATAACACGCGTTCACTATATATAAAATACACACTGAGAGAAAAAAGTGGTTGAATCAAACATATGGATTCTGTTGTTAATAAATAGTTGTTTCAACCATAATTTTGTCTGAATGAATAAGCCGTAATTACCATAACACCTCTTGTTCATTTGAATCAAACAAATTCAGTTTAAGCAACCAATATTTTGTCACATCAACATAATATTCATTTCGCCACCCGTAACCGCCGCGTTTAGTTGGATCAAAGAATATTTGTTTCATTCAACCACTTTTTTCTCTCAGTGCAGCTTTAGCAACAGCTACTGAATTCACTTTCGCGTATATAGTATAGTATATGTATATACATACTAGCGATTAATTAGTGTCGATAAATAGAAAGAAAAAAGTGGAAAAAAAAAAAAAATAATAATAATAAGTAAAAAAAACAAACGAACAATTCTTTTTTTTTTTTTTTTTTTTTTTTCAGATTCTATAATGTAATTACTACTGCAAATTATTTATTAATGTTATTGTTGTTGTTGTTGTTTTTGTTTAATAATATATCGATAATATAATTAGCGCGGGAAAATCTCTCGTCTCTACTCACGCGATCGTAAGTATAAATACTATATTAGAATCGAGTTGTGTACACAGAAAGAAAGGTTTACTTGATTCAAGACAATTTTGCGGTCCAAAAATGAAGACCGAAATTTTCTCGGATCAAATCAAAAATTTTTCTCGAACCAAGAAAATTTGAAAAATAGTATATACGTATATACTATGAATATAAATAAAAAAAAAAAAAAAAAAAAAAAAACGAGTCGAAAAAAGTAATAAAATAAATAAAAACGTAGAAAAAAAAAAAAAAATAAAAAAAAAAAAAAACAAATAAATAAAATAAATAAATAAATAAATAAACTTCATCGCCGCACGATAGTGAAAGTCCCGGGAGAATCTAACATAAAGAAACAAAAGAGAGGCGGCGCAGAAAATAAGTAAAGAGGAGACAGCGCGGGATAGAGGGGATCCCCCGAATGAAAGTTATCGGAGAAAGCCCATCTATCCACTATAGAGTGTCCCGCAGTCTATCGATGTGTAAGTTTGTAATGGTATACCCGTTAACTGCGCGACTGCCTCTGTGTCATTTTACACACATACATGGAAATATATATATATATATATATATGTATATATGTATATATACAACGTGACGTATAAATATGTATGTAGGTACGTGCGGTTTACGATCAAACAGAACGTCGAATTCATCCATCTGTCTATATACCTATTTCTTTCTCTCTCTCTCTCTTTTCTTTTTGTGTATTTTTTTTTTTTTTTTTTTTTTTTTCGATACAGATATTTTATTTAATACATAGGTATAATTTATCTAGGTACATATATACAGGTTTGAATTTACGTAACTTCATCACGTCGTCGGTTTGCAAGAAACTTCGCTAATTCACGTCATATACGTATATATATATATATATATATAGTATAACTTCATCACAGCTATATATGTATAAATATATTACTATATACGATATACTATAGTATATGTAATAGCGCAGGTGTATACCTATACTAAATTCGCGATGTGCAAGGATCGTGCATTCAATTTGAACGTAAAGAAGAAGGTATAAATTGTTATAACAGAAATATACACGCTTAGGTATTAATGGATCTGCAGTATATATCGTCAATCAATGTCGTCGATACAAGAAGAAATAATAAAATAAAAAATAAATAAATTACAACTCGTTTGCGATTACCTATACATATTATTGTCTATTACATATCTATAGGAACAAAATTCAAGACTGTTGTATATTTAACGCGATCAATTATAATTATGATTGTCGCGCGAGGGGTAAGAAAAAAAAAAAAAAAAAAAAAAAAAAAAAAGAATCATTTGTTTTTGAAATTTTATAACTGGTTAAAACACAAGATTTATAAATTACTTAAAATGTTTTTTTTTTTTTTTTCTTTCTTTCTTTCTTTTCTCTTCTGCGAACATTTTTCGTAAAATAATAATTAGGTAGGTATAATTGAAAAATTAATTTGATGAATATGTATACGTACTACTATACTATATTTTAGTATTTTATACTTGACAAAAATTGAGTGAGTTAAATAGATGTAAAATTTTCGGGTATGTAGGTAGTACATAGTTTTGTTTTTCTGTATTTGTAACCGATATTGAGATATAGGTGATATACTTGAAAATGTTAAAAATCACCCTTTCAAGAATCACTTTTTTGAATCACGTTTTTTGTTTTTTGTTTTTTATGTCAGAACCTGTGCAAGGCGGTAGGGGTAAATCAAGAAGTAAAAAATCTCAACAAGATGTAGAAACTGGTGATAGAAACGTTCTCACAAGGATGAAGAACACTTTGGGACCACTAGAAATGCTTGTACGATGTATGGACCAGAGAACACGTGTCAAGGTATGGCAAATCGATAAGAAAAAAAAAAAAAAACTAACTATATAACAATAACGATACCAATAATAATAATAATAATCACAACGATAACAACAAGTAATGAATAAAATTAGAAGAATAGAAGATAACGTAATACACGTCAGTTGAACAAAAAAAAAAAAAAAAAAGAGAAAAGAATAGAAATTGTTTCGAATAAAATCTGCGAAGAAAACTTCGCCGCGGAGTATATAATATATCTTCATCGGTCATTGTCTGCAGTAGTATTTGATATACTATAAACTCGGCGAGTTAGGTATATATGCACAAGGGTCTCTATCAATATATATGTGCTTCTCAAACTTATGGCATGAATGGGTCAGAGGTTTGAGTTGTTTATTAGCACGTATATATATCTATATATCTATATATGTACGTTTAAAAGACTACAGAGAGAAAAGGGAGGTTGGCGCCCACGTGTGCCCCGACCCGTGCGGGGCGGTACAATACGTAAATATATGTACATGTGTATATATATATATATATATATATATATGCTATATGGATGTCTACATATTACATATATATGTATAGATGTACTTCTTCTACGCAATATCCTTATTTTATATATATATATATACATATTTACATTTATATGTGTATATACGCGGTATATACGCAGTGACACAGTTTCGCGAGCGCGTGCAGCCCTTAGAACGTAAAGGAGGGTGTAGGGTCAACACTCGGCGCCATGGCAACGTACCTTTTCCTTACCCTCCCGACACCCAGAGGCCGGCCACCGCCCCAAAAGACAAGGTCATACCCCGTCCCACTACCTACCTACACCTACCTACCAAATCCCTCTCCCCTGGAATACCACGTGCAATATCTACGGCTATACCTATAAGAACGACTATAATACGCGAACGAACGTGAACGTGAATACGGTTGGTATATACGCGCGAACATTTCGTTCCGTTACGTGAAGCTCGTTCTTTCCTTCCTTCCTCCTCGTTTCATCTCATCTCATCTCATCTCATCTTTTCTCTTCTCTTTTCTTTTCATTTCGTCTCTCATCTTCTCTTTTCTTTTATTCTATTCTGATAATGATACTGTGATACTAATACTAATAGGTACTAGTATTCTATATTCTATACATTTCCTTATTCCCTCCTTTTTTTTTTTTTTCATGACTACGGGATACGCGTACCTACTGCAAGGTGTGGTCTGTCAGGATGCGCGTAGTATATATATATACGTCTATATACCCGCACGCCTGCGAACTCGAGTTTAGCCTTATAGGGGCGCAAGTCTCAATAACAACCCCCCATCCACCCACTCACTCTCTATCTCTCTCTCTCTCTCTCCCTTTCGTCTCATTCGAGCATCGGAGAAACGAAGAAGGGATGGTGCGGGGTAAAAGTATTTCGCTCAAACCCTACATCGATTTAAAAACATTCGCAATATATACGCTGCGGAGATAAAAAAAAAAAAAAAAAAAATTAAAAAAGGTAGAATGTTTATTTTTAAACACTCCGATGAGAAATTGAACATTATTGATATTATTGTTATTGTTATTTAATTTTTTTCTTTCATGACGACCATTTCGCACATTCATATATAATATACTACCTATCACGTCAAGGTATATACGCGAGGAGCTCGCAGCATCCGAGGTTACATCCTGGCATACGTAGCAGCGTTTGATAAACACTGGAATCTCGCACTAGAAGATTGTCTCGAAGTATGGACGCGAAAGGTCAAGAGAAAAGCTCCAGCACTGGGTTAAGTACCGTCATATCAATCTCTGCGTGCACACGCATATATTATTATATTATATTTTAACAACTATAATATAATATATAATATATAATAATATACATATTATATATAGTGTATAATTATATTATTCGTCAAATTTTCCTAAATGTATTTTTTTATTTTTTATTTTTATTTTTTTATTTGTTTTTTTTTTTGTTATCCAATCGAATTAAAACACCGAACCCGTAACGACTACTACATAACTATTCCTTTTTTTTTTTTTTTTTTTTTTTTTTTTTTTTTACTTCACACATCTATCTATAGCATATTATATGTCATATAATATACTTAATATACTATTATAACTAACAAGTTTCTTATCTTATATCTTTCTATTAATCTCCACGACCTCGGCCAATACAACGCACTTATATTTATCTATATATATATATATATATATATGTATCTCTCTCTCTCTACCTATACCTATCTATGATAACGAGTGACTGTGCAGTCCGTCGACAAACGCGACTTGTGTTACCTTATACCTTATATATACCTACATACAATTTACAATACGTACATCAATATACATACATATACATAAATTTGTATATTTTAACCGAGCGATACTAATATTGAATTTTATTTTCATATGTATACATATAACGTATGTATATTTTTATTTTCAAGATCGATATAAGTATAGATATATATATATACTTATATATTTATATAGTATACCAATATATATAGCTATAGTCAATATTTCTATATATACCTATATATACGTTCAGTATGATAATAATAATAATAATAATAATTTAATTAATCAATGAATGAACGACTTGATTGATTAATTTATCAATTAATTGATTAACTGGGATCAAGAAAATATTTTGTCAAAAATATTTGAAGAGAGAGAGAGAAAGAAAAAGAGAAAGAGACAGAGTTGGGGTCCAGGTCCAGGTTTGGGCTTAAGGTTTATGAGGTTAGAGCAGAGGCCGGCCTTGGCTACGTTCGATACGCCGCCTACGTGCCCTCCGCCCGGACCGTACTGTTTCCGTAATCTTTCTCTCTATCTCTTTCTCTCGTTCGTTCTTTCGTCATATAACCGCGCACCCATCCTTATTCTAGTATATTATTTTTCGCGCGCGAGACTATACAGGGTGACCCAAGACCCCCGGACCGGAAGGAATGGGTGAATTCCTCGTTGGATTTTGAGACGAAATTTCCTTTTCGAAAACTTCGTCCGATCAACGGTGTCCAAGTTATTAAAGATAAAGAGTAGCCAATCAGCGCCTCGCTTTAGGTCCGTGCCAGTGCCGGGTCAATAGTGAACGGCGGGCAGGGCCCGTGGTTTATAATAATAATAATAATAATACGCGTCGATCGTAAAGTGAAGAAGAAAGTAGCCAAATGTAAAATAAACCACGGGCCCTGCCCACCGTTCACTATTGACCCGGCACTGGCACGGACCTAAAGCCAGGCGCTAATTGGCTACTCTTTATCTTTAATAACTTGGACACCGTTAATCGGACGAAGTTTTCGAAAAGGAAATTTCGTCTCAAAATCCAACGAGGAATTCACCCATTCCTTCCGGTCCGGGGGTCTTGGGTCACCCTGTATATATATATATATATATATACGATTGTAGAAACTATATAAAAGTGCAGTATATAAACATCGAGGATAATTATCGAATTACACGTTATACCTGCGTGTATTACATATTATGTAGTAATACTACAAATATATATTATATATATACGTGTATATAAATAAAAAATGTAGTAGAAAGAAAGAAGGAAAGAAAGACAGAAAAATTGCGATATATAACTATACATATATACTGTATATACATTGATGATATACACGCATATGATCTCGAAGTATCGCGGAATCTGATATATATATTTGCGCACAGCGTGGTGGTTGCAGAAAAATAAAAGAGAAGAGAGAAAAGAGAAGAGGGAAGAGGGAAGAGAGTAGAGAGTAGAGCGAAGAGAGGAGGTAGAGGAGGGGTAGGGCAGGGCGTTGTACTCGGCGTCGATGTTGAGTTCAGGGTTAGTTGGCCTAGTGGCGTACTTTGGCGACTGGGCGTTTGCGCGGCGGGGGTATTCGAGGGTGCGGGTAAAGCGGGGCGAGAAATAGACGGCCTTGAAGGGTAGCGCGTTGGAGGATCGATGGCTGGCTGGTTTGTGGGGAGTTTGGTGAGTGGAAGGGAAAGGAAGGGAAGAGGGAAGAGGGAAAAGGGAATTGGAGGGGGTTGGTGGTAGCTGCGTTGCACGTGTCCTATACACACCCAACCGCCCACAACCCTGCGCGCGGAGAGTGAAGAGAGAGCCCTAAGGCAGCCTACAACGCGACCTCGCGCGCGTATACGAATCGTGAGGCAAACCCCTCATCTCTACTCCTGTTCCACGGGGGCACGTGTAGCGCGAATATAAACAATAATATGTATCTATATATATATTATATATATATATATATATATAGTTATACATGTTATATTATACTATAAGAGTTTAGGTATTTCAATGTTTTTTTTTTTTGTTTTTTTTTTCTTTCTTTTTTTTCATTTTCTCTTTCTTTCATTTGATCAAATATAATATTTATACATATTATTCAATTGATTATTATTATCATTATTTATTTATTTATTTATTTATTTATTTATTTGTTTTCTCTCACCCCACTATATACGTAATACAGGTATACCGAACGTCGACGACGACGAAGACGAACATCCGGTTAATCTACAGCTGGAGAAAATATTGGTCAAAGAAACTGACGGTAAAATTGAAACCGTTGAACGATACGTTACCCAGATGATGGTTAGGGGGGAACAGATTGCAATTATCGTTAAAATCGATTGAATAAATATTACGAAGAAAGTATCCTCTCTATATATATATATATATTCTGTACTGTAGACTGAATAATAAATTTATAACATATAACTGTGTTTAATTGATGTATATAAAAAAAAAAAAAAAAATGTTAAAAAAGGATAAAAAAAAAAAAAAAAAGTTGTCAATAAAAATAAATATCGAAAGTTTTGAATTTTTTTTTTTTTTTTTTTTTCTCTCTCTCTTTTCCCCCACATGACAAGGTTTATTTTTATTTTCAGTCTTACTCGTAGCACTCACAAAATATTACGAGAAATTAGTAGGTATAGTTATTTCTTTTTCTAACGTTTTTTCTAACATTTTTTTTTATTTCTTTCTTCTTTGAAACCAAGTGAATTCACGAGGAATTACTATACGCGTGTATATATCCTATATCTGTCCTACCCAATACACAAAATTGATAAACGCAATTCCGATATTCTACACTAATTAAGTAATTAAGATAATTATGTAATTATTTTTCGATTATAGTTATAAATAAAAATTTGAAAAAAAAAAAAAAAAAAAAAAAAAAAAAATTTTTTTTTTTAAATTTATTTCTTCCTTCTTTCTTTATTCTGATTATTGTTACATGTTTTTTCTTAATTTTTTTTTTTTTTTTTTTTTTTTTTTCTTCTCACGTATAGCTATATAAACTTAGGTATAGTATTCGATACATCGTATGGTGCAAAATTATTACCACCGTGTAATACCTTATATATATACACATAGTATATTTAGGTATACCCATACACATAAACCTATATTAAATACCCGCACCTATCAATCTATCTACTATATATATATATATATATATATATATATATATATATATATCTACCTATATAAGTAACGTAAGTATATTCTGCGGTGAAAGCACGCGGGGTGGTATAGGGCGGTGAGGTGAGGTGAGGTGAAGCCACGTCGGGGTCCGCTCACTTTCCCTCTCTGGAGAAAGTCCCGCGTAACTATAATAATGTAGCTATACCTAACATATATAGTAGATACTTTTATACTATATCTATATACATAATATATATATATATATATATATATATATATATATATTATATATATATACTACTGCATACATATAGACTAGAGAGACCGCGATAAAAGAGTATATATTAAGATGAGAGGATATACAGCGTAGCCTTTAGCTTACGATTATAGCTTTTTAGCTACAAACCAAAGGGCATCAGGCTATGATACGTAGATATATACATATATGTCTAGGTATATATAGTGTAGTCTTTAATTCGGTAATATTTGAATTTCAATGCTTTCATGGGCTATATAGAACGTTTCCAAATATATATATATAAAAAAAAAAAAAAAAAAACATTTAATCAATACCCCAGGTTCCTATATATAGGTAAATTCCAAGTAATGCCCCGCAAAGTCTTCGAACTTTCCCATTTTTAAAATATAACACACGATTTTTAGTCCTATATACCTATTTAACAGGGTTATTTTTACTTCCTATATATATATATATATATATATATATATATATCGCATTATAGTTTCTCTAAATCCGAAACTTCTCACACTTCTTTACCTATTGATAGTATAGCATAGATTGATATGTATCAGTGAAAAATTTAGTCAAAAATTTACTTAAGATTGAGACAAAAAACTGAGGTTTTGACTACATTGTTTTTTTTTTTTTTCTTTTTCTTTTTCTTTTTTTTTTTAATTCATATATTCAGAGACATCCTAAAAAATTAAATTAAGGACCACCCTAATGTAGCTACCTATACGTACGTATAGTGATTAGTTACTGTGCCGTTAAGAGTCCTGCGCGTGCGGACTAATATATACATACCCCCGCGGTATCTATACTATGTATTACTATACTTAGGCAACGTGTTAGCATAAAGGTCAACGGTCCCAATCCTTGGAGGGAACAACCATAACCTTACACATTTAATATATATATATATATATGTATATATTATCATTATTATTATATTTTTTAGTTTCTTTAAATTTAAACTTTTCCTTTTCCTCTTCTTGTCTTTCTCTCTAGCTATTTTGATATATATATATATATATATATACTAGTGTATACCTTATATATACATACACCGTATACACACATGTATATTCCTTACCTATATTTATATAATATACCTATACGTATGTGGCACGTTTATTCGAAGGCAAAACGTTTAAATAAATTCCTAAATGTCCCTGACGAGGTATGACTATATGGAACTATATTCTGTGGTGGGGGAAATTTAACGTTCTGTCAGGGAGATATAATATACAATCTCATGATTTGCACTTCCTAGTGCGGTAGATCGTATATATATATATATATATATATATATGTACATACACACACACACGTCATGTATAGATAGATATATAGATATATAGAAATATATTATAATATTATTATTATTATTATCATCATATCTATATATATATGTATTATATAAATATATACATACATGTATAATAGCTGTACCTACGTATATATATATAGGTACATACGTATAAACACATTCGCGTCGCGGTTGACTCACGCCGGGCCTTCGCTAGCTAAGGGCCTTGGTTCGTGCCCCGGGCAAGGCAAAGATCTCTGTCTCATTATTTTGTCTTTCTGCGCTTATAGGCAGTTGAACATATACCTATATAGTATATATATGTATATACAATATATACACTGCGCACATACATCTTTTCTACGTATATATATATATGTATTATAATATACATTATGCTTAGGTAGTACAATATGCTTGTGTGTATTCAATCAAATCTTGTTACATTTCAATTATATATCATTATCATTATGTATTATTATTGGATATCATATATATATATATATTATATATAATTAATGGAATTATAGACTCGTCAATCAATCTTTAAAATAAAGAAGAAAAAGAAGAAAAAAAAAAATTTGCTTTTTTTTTTTTTTTTTTTTTTTTTGTTACTAAGAACGTTTAATATGGTAACGATAAAAATTATTTCATTAACTACGTACGTATATTGTGTGTATAATATAAATATATGTATAGAGTTGATATTTTATTTGATATTATATATATATATTTAGATATATAGACGATAATATGTATTCTGATTGGCCGATTACTTCATCGAATGAAAATTTGACCTTCATAATATAACAAAGAAACGCTGAGGAACTGACCAGTATGTATATATATAAGACACGTCCAGAAACGTAATCCCAAAGCTTGACGAAAAAAAAAAAAAATATAAATAAAAAAAAAAAAAAAAAAAAATTGTCGAAAAAAATAAATAAAGGCAGATTTTTTTTTTTTTTTTTTTGATTTTTTTCTAGCTCAGTTGCAGATCCAGCGCGCGAGTTTCAAATGAGATATTATACTATCCTCTACTTATAATAAATTATAGGTATACTGAGAAATATACGTAAATGGGTATATTAATTTTATATATTTAAGTATTAAAATTGAAAGGCTATTGAAAATTCTAAATTGTACAAAATCTACTATACATATTCATACACACGTAGAAAATAGCGCTTCAAAGATAGATAAAGAGCGAGAGAGCGAGAGAGAGACAGAGAGAGAGAGAGGGACGAGTATAACGTGCTTCTGCATCGACCTCGCCGCACAGCCTTCCGCTATTGCGCTTCGAGCAGCAACGCAAACACACATAGACGTTATAATATTGGTCTGGTGGTTTGAAACGGTGCTGCAGCAGCAGCAGCAGCAGCACCAAGTTTTAGATCTTTAATATAATATTATAACCATATGCGATTTTATTTAAGATTCTATCTATCATAGCATAATATATAGATTCATATTATGTATATATATACATATATATACCTATGTATGTATATTGTATATATAATATAACGGATTCGAAGATTTATATAAATATAGAATTTTTATCAAATTTATAACCGTGTGTAGTATTTCTGATTTTTTTTTTTTTTTTTTTTTTTTTTTTTCATTTTCCAATTACTATACCTACACGGAGAGAAAAAACTGGCGATTAACGCGTGAACATTGGCCACGCTTCAATAGCAAGCATTTCTCTTGGAAATCGCAAGGAGCTTCACGGAAAAAGTCCGTGAGCTCTCTTGGAAATATCCCTCGGACAACTTCACGGTATTAGCGCAAGGCAGCATTACTATGAATCCAACTGATTCTTGGCATCTTCGCATGGGCGCTGGTGCATTCAGGGCAAAAGGGTATGTCGCGCATTAAACCCATGAGGTCCTCTAGCAAATTGAGCAAGAGACGCTTGCGGTGTTCGCATAACAAATACTCCGCGTGTGAATCCCATGAATTCTCTTGCATTAAACCCTAGATTTTTCTCTCCGTGTACTTCCTATATATAGGTATATATATTATGTATACAAACACATAATATGTAATATACATATATAAGTGATATATACCTATATTCACGGTGTCGAAATATTTGGCTAAGAGAGGCGTCACTCTTCGATCCGGAGTCAAGGTCCTGTCCTAATTTGGGTTCACGGACCCAGCCGGCCTAAGTTCGATCCGCAGTGTTTGTTAGTTATTTTAAGGTCATTTACTTTTACCGCGGCTGGATTATCTCAAGGCCTAAAAATGATTCGCGGTATAGGTGTATATGAGAATAAGATATACATATATACGAATAGAATAGGATAGGATAGGATAAGATTTACTATACTACTCCTCAATCTGTATATCCGCGTATTTTCTAAGCCCGCGCGCGATGCATCAGGACCAAATGAAAAAAGAAAAAAAAAAAAAAAATTTGAAAAATTATAAAAATATATTTAAAAACTCTACATGTGTTACACATATATATGTTTATATATAAATACACAGAAAGAAAGGTTGACTTGATTCAAGATAATTTTGGGGGTCGAAAAATGAGAACCGAAATTTTCTCGTATGAAATCGAAAATTTTTTCCCGAACCAAAAAAATTTTCCAAATTTTTGATTTGATCCGAAAAAATTTTTGACCTTCATTTTTGGACCGCAAAAATTATCTTGCATCAAATAATAATTTTCTTGTCTCAAGTAAACATTTTTTTCTGTGTACATATTATATGGTATTATCCAATATATAATTGCCACGTGGTTCGCTCCGGCGACGTTATAAACTTTATATCAAATTCACCAAATATACGTGTGTATAAATATCCGGACGTTGCATTTAAATACGAAGATAATCACTCTTGACCCTAATATTATAATCTATATATACCTATACCTATACCTTTACAGAGTCGAAGGTAAAACGATAAGAGATCGAGAGATAATGTGCGACGAGAATAAAGGTTTTTTTTTTTTTTTTTTAACTACTATATATGTATGTATTGAGTATTAATCGCGACCTTTATGTATTCTTTCTCTCTCTCTCTCTCTCTCTCTCTCTCTCTCTCTCTCTGCCCTCGAAATATAGAGGGGATAGGGCTCGCCCTTAAAACGCACATCGAATTGCAATATATACATATACGATCAGAGTGAGAATATTTACTACGCCGTCGCCATACTAGATGGTTTTGGCCCTGGGACCCCCGGGCCCTGGGCCTCTGAAGGCCGTTACTCGACGTAACTAACAAGCGAGAGTGATCGAGCACTACGAACTACCTAAGTAAGTAAGTAAGTAAGTGAGTAACTAAGTAAGTAACTACGAATTTATGTATCTATATGTATGTCAGATTCGCAAAACGAGGTAATTTTTGCGTATATTATTTATTTATATTTTCAATTTTTTTTTTTTTTTTTTTTTTTTTCTCAGATTTCAAAATAGATAATTTTATCGTTGAATTATTTATCCTTAATTATGATTTGCATTTATTACAGGTGTATATATTATGAAGTCATATAAATCGAATATATTGTGTATATATGTATGCTGCAGTCGTGCAATATAATGTTAGGCGTGTCATATACTCTAGTGATAGTAAATAGATAAGACTATCTGCGCGATATTATAAAATTGTTACTTTTTTTTTTTTTTGTTTTGTTTTTTTCCGCGCTATATATACTATATTATTGTTATAATATTTTCGTACATAGGTAGTATATGTCAAAGTAGAAAAAAATTTTTTTTTTAGTTATACTAAAAATGGCAAGAAAAAAAAAAGAAAAAAAAAAACCAAAAATAGAAATCAAGTGTTTGAAATTTATATATATATATAGTAGTAGTATATAGTATATAGTTATGATACATACGTCGTAATAGTAAGCGTAGATCCCTCGATGATTATAGTTGATTAAATATGTTGATGATCGAAGTGTACCAGATTTATAGAAGATATATATTCTTTTATCTTTATCTCTCTCTCTCTCTCTTTCTCTCTCTTTCTATATTTCTCACAGCGCACAGTATTAAAGGGACGAAAATTTTTCGTTCATCGCACTATTCACTTTGAATATTAGTCAGAGAATGATGATTAATTAATTACTATATTGTTTTAAGCGCAAGGTTTTTGTTTCACGTAAGTTTGCTGAAACGTCGAAAACGGTTATTTAGTCTTTATAATATATATACCGATAGCGTTTATAGGTAGGTATAGGTATATGTGTACAAGTTGTTGCCTCATACGTTGATGCACGCTTTTAAATAATATATATATATATATATGTTTAGATGCATCGAGTGAATCGCGTCGTTGCAGTGTTTCAATATTATATTTATATTGTATTAAACATGTGGTGAAATAATGTATACACACACACACACACACACACGTACGCACACATATATGTATACATGCATATATATATATCGCAAATTCGCGCGCGTAATACAAACACTGCATATATACGTGTTTTACTTTTGAGTACGTATATAAGATATAAGTATATAATATATATATATATAGGTATATGAATAAGCGATCGAAACTACGTCGGGTATAAAATTAAACGAAACCTTGCCAACGTATTCTATATATAATATATAATATATATGTATATATAGTAAATATGTAATGTACGTAGGTAAGTATACGTCCCGTGTTACATATAACGTGTATGCAGCTTCACACCCGTTTGTTGTAGAATATTCAGTAACACTATATACACTAATCGAGTTTTATAAATATACTATATAATGATCGAATAACCGTTAATTTCGTCGATCGATTATATATATATAAAAAAAAAAAAAAAAAAAAAATTATAAACGAAAAGAAAATAATTCAAAAAGAGAAAATAAATTGTGTTTTTTCTTTTTCTTTCTTTCTTTCTTTTACAAATAAAAACAAATTATTCTATTTGGAGAAATAATATAATCATTTGCGTATAATAAAATAGTGATAAACAAAATGTTCATGTTCAAAATTCACTAGGTATAGTAGTAGTATTTATACTATAGGGAAATGAGTACGATACGCGATAATAAATATATATATATATATATATACACACACACCGCTTAGAAGTACATATTTATATTTTTTTTACCGCGATTTTTTTATGACAACCTTTTGTTTGTTTGTTTTTTTTTTTTTTTTTTTTTTAATTTCGTAATTTTAATATACTGCAGTTATTATAGTATAAATATATCGAATATAAAACACTTTATTATTCGACACTGCATTGTTTATTTATTATTCATATTTTAAATTCCATTCATTTAGTAAATTATATTTTATTATTGTTTATATATATAATAAATATATATATATATATGTATATAAAATATTATAAAAACCTTGTTCCACAATATAAATTCTAGGTAACTTTATTAAGTATATATATATATATATACCTATATTGTTCAATAATAATAATAATAATAATTATTATTATTATTATATTATATATTATATACGAAATTATTTATCGTCGCGATTTATTTAGGTATACTATACCTATATATTATAAAATACTATAATATACAGTTTTATATATGTATACCCCCCCGTATACACGTTTTTCATATATTGTATAAATACACCTCACGTATATTATATTATATATTATATATTATATATATAGGATAATATAATAATATAGTTTAAATAGATAATATACGTATATATAAAGTATAAAGTCGCGTTATTTAATAATAAATATATATATATATATATATTAAAAAAAAACCACGAGTACGTCGGGTAACATCAATTTATTAATTTAATATACACAGCTTTTCGCGTATATAAAGTTTTGCTGCAGGAGCGCGGGGCAATCGAACCCGTTCGTGTGTTTGGAACCGCGAAGGAACACTGAGCATTCGGAGCCAAGTAACTCTTGGCTTGCCTAGGCAGCCTAGCTTCCACTCTACACGCTAGCCTAGGTTAGAATTGCGATCGTAACCCTCTCTCTCTCTCTCTCTCTCTTTCTCTTACTCTCTCTATCTCTCTCTCTTGTTCAACACGGCCGGTATGTATCTCCGTCTTTATTCAACACCCGCGCCTAGACATACTGTATATTCGGGGCAGGAAGGGAGAGGGAGAGGGAGAGAAAATGTGAGTGAGTGAGAGAGAGAGAGAGAGAGAGAAAGATAGACAGATCGCAAGGTGGGGAGATGAGAGGAAGGGGGGAATACGCGAGGGCGAGGAGAGGGGGAGTACTGTAAGGCCACAGCCACGGTCACTAGCTCCGCACGCGCACATTGAAACTCGTAAACCGACTTATATCACTTCACCGCGCGAAGGCAACGTTGAATTGCCGCTGCTCTCTGACGCTGCTGCTGCTGTTGCTGCTGCTGCTGCTGCGCTGCTCTTGGCTGTTGCCGTTGAGCTGTGCACTCTCGCGCATTCGATATAACCGCTGCCATGCTCTCTAGACTCGCGATCTACTGTACCAACTTCCCGTTGTATTTACCTTGTTAATTCTTTTTTTTTTTTTGTTTTTTTTATACATGTAGGTATTATATATATTTGCATGTGTGTGTATATATTATATTTAACTATTACCGAGTATATAATATATATAATATATCGCGTCACTAATGCCATAAGGTCGTAAGCGCCAAAAAAAAAAAAAAAAAAAAAAAAAAAAAAAACGTTTTTTTTTTTTTTTGTGGCAAAATCTTTTTCATGCCATATAACATCGTTTGGAAATATCCGCAAAAAAAATTATTTTTTGGCGCCTATACGACCTTACGGCATTAGTGATGGGAAATATATATATATATATATATATACATTTAAAAGAAAAAAAAGAATTTAAAAATAGACGGAAAGAAAGATGACACTACTAATTTGTTTAAAATTAATTGAATTCTATACGTATAGATAATATATAAATGTTATATATATATTAATACAGTACGTAGAATGGATGGATATGTATTGTTTTGAGTATAGATATAATGAGATTACCTGGAAACTTATATATATTAGCGGAGGCTCGCGCGTTAAAAGTGCATAAACATATATATATATATATATATATATATATATATATATATACAGTTGAACGTAACTGAAGCTGATGCAGTAACGTTATAATAATTACGCAATAGTATAGATATAGATTTTTAATATGTATATATGTATATATATGTATATACCTGCATCGCAGTGCGACGTGTGATAATAAACTGTTTCGAGTCTTTTTAGCGGTATATTAATGATTGCATATAGGTACTATATATGTGTGCTTTGTTTGTTTATGAATATCTATATCTGCATGTAGGAAATGCATTTGTATATGTAATATCCGTAATCTATATCTATAATAGGTATAATATAATATATGTAATGCATATACATAATATAGTATACACATATAGCTTAAGTTTAATTAATTAGCTTAATTAAACTTAAGCCATTTTTAGCTTTGTGTTTCCCTTTTTCTTTATCTTTTTCTTTTTCTTTCTCTCTCTCTTTCTTTTTCTTTTTCTTTTTCTTTTTCTTTTACAAACGCCGTATATTAGATGAACGGCGCGCAATCTTCGCAGACGCAAACGCTCGGCCGCGATCGGCCTTGTGACGTCACATGTACATGTATACATGTATATATATATATGGCCTGCATTTAAACAGAGCGGTAATATGGCATGATAGTTCCGCGTCTATATATATATAACGCGATTCAATATTTCAACTTCATTAATATTTTAATAATATATAATATATATATATATTATATATAATATATATTTAATATAAATAAGAAAAATGAAATTTTCTGTAAACATATATAGTATATAAAAGTATCGACGATGAAATCTAATATAGCTTATATATATACAAGGAAAAAATTTCAATCTTATAATATACACGTATATTTATAATATATATATATATATACACGTATGTAGTAGGTACGTACCTTCAGATATAATAATTTGAATTTAGGCTAAGGATAGAAACGCTATACCTATACGTAAATGTATAAGTTATATATGGGGCATAATAATTATCGAAGGGCTTATACTTGGCCCCAATGCCATGTCAGGTGATTGAGTATAAATTGTGAGGGCCGTAGGGCCACCTGGTCAGTTAGACGGACATTTAGTAATAAAAATAAAATAAAATATATATATATATATATATCTTGAATGAAATGTAATGTAATGTAATGTAATGTAATGTAATGTAATGTAATGTAATGTAATGCAATGAAATGAAATGAAATGAAATGAAATGAAATAAGGCAAGGTACCCGATCATTGCTGAATATAATATGCTTTCGGCAATCTATATATGTGTATATGTGTATATAGGTAGGCATCTGAGCAGGCAGTCAAGGCCCAGGCAATGACTTGCCGTGACATATATTGGGTCCGTAGGCCCACGCGTCGTCGTTCGATCGCGCGCAGCAATACGTCTATCCTATATGAAGCTATTTCACTTCCCCTTCGCCGAAACTCTGTATATATAAATGATCGCACGATCAGACGAAAGTGAGAATATTATTATGAAGAAGAAGAAGAAAAAGAAATAGAAGGAATAGAGAGAGAAAGAAAGAAAGAAAGAAAGAGAAGAAAAAAAAATGACAAGTCTGCATTCGCGACTTCGTGATATGTGACACGTAACACACGTGCGCGCGTACATATTATACCGTTCATATTATAATATACCTATAAGTATAGACATTAACCAATACAGTAGATATATTTCGAATATTATAATTATGCCTTGTGCAATTATTATATGTGTGTATTTGATCATTTTACACATTAGGCGAAATTACGACGACAAAAATAGACAGAGAGAGAAAAAAAGAAGGTAGGTATACCTAATTACCTAAAAGATTAAAAATAAAGATGCGAATGTTTTTTCTCTTTTTTTTTTTTTTTTTTTTTTTTTCTTTTTTTTTTTTTTCTTGGTATAGGTACTATGAAATTACGTCAGATTACTAGAATATTGATTCATACCTCGTCAATATTTTATGTTAAGAAAAAGAAAAAATATAGAAAAAAAAAAAAAAAATTAAAAATCAAGGCTATAGAGTTTTAGAGAGAAAAATATCCTTCTTTATTCACGCGGTTATCGGAAATGCAGTTAGCAAAACGTGCGAAGGGGAATAGGAGGTACAAGTAAATTCCATAGTATGTTTGGCACAATTATCGTAATATATACTACCTATACATATAGGACATAGGTAGTACGTACCTACAGGAAGCCTTAGAAAAAAAAAAATCACTCTTATAACTCCCGGACAGATAAGTATGTATATACGTACCTACTGTTGTTATAATACAGATTTATAAGAAAAAAAAAAAAAAAAAAAATTCGTTGACGTATAAATATGAGCTGCTGATGAAGAGGTCCAATTTACTATATATATATATATATAATGAGAGATGCGTGAGAAATATATAGTATTAAAGTAAATTTGCAAAAAAAAAAAAAAAAAAAAAAATGAATAAATTTCATAATAATATCAATTTTCTCTGTATACTATATCGCGTCACTAATGCCATAAGGTTGTAAGTGTCAAAAAAAATTATTTTTTTTGCGGATATGCCCTAACGATGTTATATCCCATGAAAAAGATTTTGCCACCAAAAAGACAAAATTTTTTTTTTTTTTTTTTTTTTTTTTTGCGGTTACGACCTTATGGCATTAGTGACGCGATATACATTTATACATAATATAGAGCGGATTAATTTGCACTTCAATAAATATATATAAAATATAATATGTTGATGATGACATGACAGGTGGGTCGAATGTTAACGTACGTTTAGTGGGCCAGTGTCAGTCATCGACATCTGCTGCCTGTAGCAGAGGAGATTGGTACATATATTTATTCGTCGTATATGAGTATATATTACATATATTTATGTATATATATAGAATTTGTTAACTGTGTAAATGTGAATGTTAACGTGATCGCGAATTACGTGAATAACATGAATATGTGTCGTAAATGTGTGATCGCAGTAGAATGAGAAAAGTCTAGGCCATATTAACATTAAGAGTCGGGTTCGGGGGCCCAGCGAGGACTCTCGCAGCGTCAAAAATATATCCCCCCCCCCCCCCCCCCGTTTGCGTACGTACGCAACCGCGGATCTACCTACCTACCGATCGCGACAACACATCGACGCAACGCGCAGCAACGCAGGGGCCAGTGGCCATTATTTGGGCCAATGTTACCAGAGGCAAGGTTACCTAATGTTAACCAATACTCGAACGAATAAACGAACGAATGTTCGCTTACCCCGCGGCGTATGGTATACGTATATAATATATATATATATATATATATACAGTATACAGGGAAGAAACCTTGATACTGCACAGTCGATGCGCCAAATAATTCAATTTTATTGGTCGGTGAGATGGTCCCGCGATAATATTATGACGTATGAGGCAAGGGTGCCAACTTGCGAGAAATGAAGCAAGAGCTGTCAAACTTTCGCGCGTAGACTAGTCAGTTGAGGTTATGTTGTTGTTCATTTTTATTTAACGTGAATTATCAAAATAAAAGTGTCATTTGAGATTATAACCTCAAAAATTCGTATCAATTACATCGCCGTCAAAAACAAAGTTTGACAGCTAAAACTCGGGATGGCTAACCTGCCTCAGCGGACGACGAAACTCGCGCATGCGCAGTCAGGCACTTTGACTGTGCAGTATCAAGATTTCTTCTCGGTATACGGGCGCGCACTGCTTTAAACTGAACTCGGGGCTTCACCGGTATAAGGTGGTATATACCCTACGTTACAACGTTATGTACCATCTCGCGACTTCAGCACCCAGACGACATCCCACGTCGTTTAACCCGCGTATACTATATACTCGATATAGTATATATATTTACTTGTATATATATTATAGACCGGTTAAAAAAAAATCGACTATTCTTTTTTTTTTTTTTTTTTTTGAATTTTCGCATTGAAATACTTTCGGGGGGGGGGGGGGGGGGGAAGATACCTGTTAAAAGCGGAGCTCTTAATATTAAGATTTAGAGGAATTTTTTTTTTTTTTTTTTCTTCAGAATTTCGTAGCTCACAAACCAATGAACAAATCCAAATGACTCTTACATGTTTTGATAGGGGATTGAACACTCTAAAAAATGTATCTATCATTGTGGAAAAAAAAAAAATCACAAAAAAAAAAAAAAAAATAGTTAACTCAACTATAAATTGAACTTTGAGCTTGAATAACTTTGGAAGGAGTCAATTTATCAAAAAATGATAAGAGAAGCTTTTTGTAGAGTGTTCAATTTCCTATGAAAATATATACGAGTCATTTGGATTTGTTCATTGATTTGTGAGCTACAAAATTATTCGAAAAAAAAAAAAAAAAAAAAAATTTCCTATGCTATTCAAATAGAAAATAGAAATCCGCGATAAGCGACCTCTAAATCTTAATATTAAGAGCTCTATATATATTATTTACTTATATATATAGGTGCACATATTTACTTGGAATCGTTGCTTGGCGACGACGAGGAGTACTATTCACCTGTCGTATTAAATACGCGTAGGTAGGTATATATGTACTACATTGTACATATACCTATATACATATGTATATATAATATATTGCGCGGGGTATTAAACTTTCGCATTTCGACTGTAACCTTCGTATATTGCATACCTATATGTATACCTATATAGGTTTAATTTTTGGTATAGGTATATACTTTTTTTCCTCTTCTCGGATATAAGGATGAGCAGGCACTTCTGGATTTATATATACATACCTATATATATACGTAATTATTATGCATATATATATATATATGTAATTATTATTATAGTATGTTTCGTAATCTGTTTGGTTTACGAAAAAATGAATATTTTTGCTTCAACGAATATATAGGAGATATGTATGTGTTATATATGTTATATATATTAATCGTCAAGTTTTTTTTGAATAAGACGAAAATATGCGCACGTATATTGGTACATATAATATATATATATATATATATAGCTAGTACGAGCGCGTGAATCAGATCCCCTTCTACCTCTTATCCTTATGTACTATGTACCTCTCTTCCCCTGCACCACTAGACTTACTCTCCAGGACTCTGCAACCTGAACCAGCCCACAACACCTATATATGCGCGCCGTTTTACTCCTTTCTACTCTTGAAACACTCGCTGTTGAATTTATACTTTGGCGCAGCGCGATCTTAAACACCGTCCCCGGTCGCGTATAAACCGTATAGCCCGTAACCCTATAGCGCGGAGAAAGCTAAGCAAGCCACTTTCTCGTATATACTATATACCCAGCGCGACTTCTTCTCCTACCCTGCAGCTATGCCGCTGTTACTGTTGCCGTTTGCTGTTGCTGCATTTATATACGATGCGATGCA
Source organism: Tenthredo mesomela (assembly GCA_943736025.1). Lineage (NCBI taxonomy): Eukaryota > Metazoa > Arthropoda > Insecta > Hymenoptera > Tenthredinidae > Tenthredo > Tenthredo mesomela. Next base: position 3,544,453 of record OX031018.1, read on the forward strand.
TTGCATTCGCTCGGTTATATCGTCTCGTCACTGCGTTGCCCAGCTCGCCTTATACCAAACGAACAGACCTGCGGCACTTATACTCACTACTTTCCTGCGCTGCTGCTGTACCTAGTACATACCGTATTCAAGCACGCGAATTTATTCGTCGCGCTTACACCGTGGGACAATTTATTTCTTTTCTTTTCTTTCCTTCTTATATTCATTTATTTGTATATATTATCTTTACTTTAATTTGGAAATTTTTTTTTTTTAATTTTTTTTTTAATTTTTTTTTTATTCATCTATTTATGATTATCATTTTTAAACTCAGTTCACCTCAATACTTGTATACGTAGTATTATTCTTCAATGAACAAAAAAAAAAAAAAAAAAAAAAGAACTCGGGACAGTAAAAATTCCGAATTTTAATATTACCGATTCGCATAGTTTTGATATAGAAAGAGTAACTTCAAAACGAAGAACACCTGAGGTTCATAATTCCGAAAGCTAAAGATCCGAAGATTAATAACTCAGGCTGTAATATCGATATCGTATCGAAACTAATGGTTAGTCAATTTAATCGTTTCAATGATGTGCTTTTTGGAAAGTGAAATTCCAAAATCCTATCAATTATTTATAAGATCGAAGAATTTATCGATTGCAGTATAGATATGGGTTTTGTGTGAAGCGAGATTTTTTTTTTTTTTTTTTTTTTGTCTTTGCGCACATTCTGATTTCGCGTGTCTAAGACTCTCGGAATTTTAATGTTCTAAACCTCAACGCGTTTTTGTAAAATTTGAAATCGTCTTAAACTAATTCGGTATATTTATCGAACATTTGTAAACTTAAAAATAAATCTACATATAGTTATTATAATATATTATATAACATATTAATTATTTCTAATTAAAGTATAACGCCTCTCTAATATATAACTATATATATATATATATATATATAAGTACATAGATGTATATATGTATTTATATAGCTGTTGTATAGTACATTGTATAGTACCTTCGGTCACGGGGCGTTACCCCGTTCGTTCGTATCATACATACATATATATAATATATATATAATATATATATATATACCTATAACTATCCGTGAGGAGGACCGCGAGGGCCGAGTATACACCGAGGGTCTGCACAACAGCATGCCCGCTATGTAACACCGCGTAGCGTCGTCGCGTCGTTCCGGGGCACCAGGGAGGCTGTGACGTATAGCCCGGTGCAATAGCCTGTGACGTCACTGTTTGATGACGTGTGGTCACCCGCGGTCATTGCACCAGACCGATATGCAGTGCTGCTTCTTGCACCGCTGTATATATATATATATATATATATATATATATATATATACATATATATGCATATACCTATATACTTATATTATACTATATATATATATATATATATATATATTTGGGTGTGTATATATACACAGAAAGAAAGGTTAACTTGATTCAAGACAATTTTGCGGTCCAAAAATGAAGACCGAAATTTTCTCGGATCAAATCAAAAATTTTTCTCGAACCAAGAAAATTGGGAAAATTTTCTTGGTTCGAGAAAAATTTTTGATTTGATCCGAGAAAATTTCGGTCTTCATTTTTGGACCGCAAAATTGTCTTGAATCAAGTTAACCTTTCTTTCTGTGTATATATATATATACGCAGCTATATAACGTCGCGTGCGAGTTTCGATGAACGTAAACTATACATGATGATAACATGTGACAAAATTTTCTCTTTTTAGTTTTTTTGGAGTTATTTATTTTTTTTTTTTTTTTTCCATGATATTCGAATCTCTTAACATCTTCGCAACCCTTATATAAATATATTCCTATATAACGATTATATTGTTTTTCCGAACAAAAATATAGAATAAAAATACAATATATTTATATAAATTCGTATATATATTTAAATTGGAAAAAAAAAAATTTTAATTTTCAATTTTTTTTAATTTTTCGTTTATTTTTTTTTTTTTTTTTTTTTTTTACCATAAAATTTTTGATAATCTACTTGAGTCAAAGTCTCGACTCGAGTTCCGAGTCGACGTAGAGTTCAGTTCAGTTGAGAACTTGCTTTAGGGTGGGGGGCAAGTAGCTCGCCGGTCAGAGACCTCCGCGCGTTGCGTTGCTGTTGCTGTTGCTGGTGCTGCTGCATGTAGCAGGGCCGTCGCTAACGGCGAGGGAAGCCCGTTTCTATATACTGCGAACCGAACCTGACCGGCTCTATTCTACTGCGGACTGAAGAGAGAAAAAGAGAAAGAGAGAACGAGAGAGAGAGAGAGAGAGAGAGAAAGAGGCAACAATACACAATATAGATATACTATATAGTGTATATCCTATCGTTATATATGTAGATGTCTTACACAGGTATGTGTATATATACGTATTTTATATATATATATATATAAATATACATAGAAAATACACAACCCCTCAGCTTTGACAATCTCTGAGATGAGAGAAGGCGTCGCGAAGAAGAAGAAGAAGAAGAAGAAGAAGAGAGGGCGCGCAGAGGAGTCGTCGCTATTAGGTTGGTATACTATATAGCGAATAAGAACGCGCGACCCACTTTCAACGCGAACGTCGATTTATATTTAGGGAGAAAGAGTAGGAGGTATAGTATAAGTATACGGGGGAAAATAAGAAAAGAGAAGCAAATATATATATATATATATGAATTTATATATATGTATGAATGAGTTTATATATATATATATATATATATATACTAATCGCGCGTTGTTTCAAATATTATAATTATTCATTGAATTTCATTAGTTTATATTATTATTTCGGTTAATGAGTTTCATTTCCTTTTCTTTTACGCCGTTATTAATTAGCGTATAGAGTGTAGTGTTGTTTTTTTTGTTTTGTTTTTTTTTCTGTCTATTTTCGTTCTACTTAAAATCGGAGCTTTTTTTTTCTCGATTCATTCAGTTTTTTAACCGATTCACGATATATACCTACTTCAACATGTACCTACTGTATATATCGATAATTATATATACAAACATTCATGTATTTTTCTATACCTATATACCATTTATATATATATATATATATATGTACTTGATTTGTCGATTTTTATCATAGAAATAAGAAAAACATAAAAGCCAAAGCGTAATTGTAGTCATATACATAATATATAGAATACGAAGGACGTGTAGAAATTTTGGCGGGAAAATTTCGTTAAAACGAGATAAATTTTTGACATCAAAAACATGTTTTTTTTTTTTTTTTTTCTTCACTTTTTCTTTTACATATAAATTATTATACGAATATTGTTTGTATATCGATGATATATTATTATATAATTAACTTACCCAACGGCGTAGTATATATATATATATATATATATATATATTTATATATATATTTATATCCAAGAATCGGTGAAATCCATCAACGAGAAAGGAGTAGATACAAATACGTATTTTATAGATATATATATTATCAACTTTACAATCAACGCGGAACTGTTTTTAATTCAAATAAAATTCAAATAAAATTCAAATAAAATTCAAATAAAATAAAATAAATATATTTTATATTATATATATATATTCACTGTCACTCACTTTCCTCCAGCTGTATATATATATATATATCACCAGACACGAATATATTAATAATAATAATTATAATAACAATAATAAAAATATATTTAATATTTAAAATTTTATTCAATTTCTTTATATATTTATATTATATATATATATATATTTTTTAATTTTTTTTATATACTATAAATTTTAAACTCCTCGCACTTTATCGTGAATTGTGTAATAATGCGTATGAATGTATATCCACGTACATTAAGGTATATATAAAGTAAAATCACTCACGTTGAAACGTTAACGAATGAATGAATTAATTAATTAATTATAAAGTCTATATATATAATTTATAAATCGTTAATATAACGTGTGAAATTTAATGAATAAAAATTTATTTTGTCGTATAATTTTTTAATTTTTAATTTTTTTATTTTTTTTTTCTTTGTTTTTTACTTAGTATATAAAACGTGAAACGTGAATATATTTAAGGTATTTTGAGGAATAAAATATTCAATACATAAATTTTGATAAAACATCGATAGATATATTGATATAGATATAGTTGTAATAGATATATATATATATATAGATAGACAGACGTAGTATATATTATATTGTTAAATAGACAGAGACTAGATAGCGGAAAAGAAATAATCGCAGGTAGATTTAAACGAACGTTGCCCACGTGGTGCAGCACCTACCCCGTAGACTAGCGAATACGCGCTGGTTTCGTTGCCCGCGCGCGACTGACTACTCGAACGAACGAACGAACGAACGTACGGACGGACGGACGAACGAACGAACGAACGAACGTACGAACGAACGAACGAGCGAACGAACGAACGAACGAACGAGCGAACGAACGAACGAACGAACGGTGGCCCAGGTTTCGCTTCCCAGTTCTCTCCACCCATCCCCCCGTACAGTAAATCCTCTCTTCTCTCTTCTCGTCCCTCGAACGAGTAACGTATTTCGTCTCTCTTCTTCCACTACGACCTGCAGCGCCTCGTAACCCCACCCACCATCCCTTCTTCGCGTCCTTTTTCTCCCCCTCTTTTACTCGTCTACGTTATTATATAGTACGCAACCCCTTGCTTTTCACCCACCCATGTGAGTATAAATATTACGTTCACGCGTATATATATATATGTATGTGTGTTATATATTATATATATATATACAGATGAATTTATATACGGACACGGTATAAAAGTACGACACAGTCTCTTTCTTCCATTTCTCAATTTCCATCCTTAACATATAGGTATATACTTTCCACCGTCATTCTAGCTGCTAGCATATATACACCAACACTCCTCCTCTCTAGCCCTCTTGATTTATTATCTCTCTTCTCTTATAGCAGTAACTTCTTTTGAGGCAGGTTAGGGAGCTTAGTATTAGCCTCGTTGAGATCAGTGTGTACACACATGTGTATATATATACCTACTTATACACATATATCACACACATGTATATCTAGCGTTGACGCGGTTATACTATATGGGAGAAACGTGCTCTCGCGGGACTTTTCTTATACATAATACAATATATCTATACCACATATCTACTTAAATTCTTTTTTTTTTTTTTTTGTTCCTATACACATATGTTATATATTTTTATTTTCTTTCTTTCTTTCTTTCTTTCTTTCTTTCTTTCTTTCACAGAATTTTTATGAAGTTGCTTTGATTATCTTCTTTACTAAACAGAACAATAATAATTTCTTTTTTTTTTTTTTTTTTTTTGTAATCAAATATCTGTTATATGATATTATATATAATATTACTAATTTAATTATTTAATCTCATCTGTAGGTATATGTATATATGATAAATATTCTTTTATACCAAATGCGTAGAAGCTAGAAAACTATCCGCATAGCCTGCACCAGTCTGTCCGTTCAGCGCCCGCGTGGCAAAAGCTTGGATTCTTTACATTGCCTGACCTTACTCGGAATACTACTACTGCCAGGTTTTTCGACAGATTGAGCCGCGCTACTGGATCGCGAATGTGTTATTTCTCTGTTTATTTAATTCTTTTGTTTTTTTTTTTTTCCTATTTTTTTTTTTTTTTTTTTTTTTTTTTCAAATACGTTGTTGCACATCGTATGTTTATTATAATATGTACATAAATTATACGCAGCTATTATACAGTCGATAAAGAATTATTTCTGGACTCGCGTGTAGTTGAACGACGAAGAGATAAGAAGAAAGAAAAAAAAAAAAAAAAAAAAAAAAAACCATCCTTAGTTACATTTGATACGCTATGCATAATAATTTTAGAGCAACGGTAATTAATTATTGTATATATATATATATATATATATATATATATATTACGGTTAAGAGTACAAATCACCGCGTTGCGTAATCATACCTAAATATCTATTCGTGACGCGAAATAAGAATTGTTCGATGTAAACTTTTCCCGTTACTATATGATTATAACTTGTTTTACTCTTTTTTTTTTTTTTTTTAATTTTTTTATTTTTTTTTTTTATTTATTCTCTTCTTTTCCGGTTATATATGGGGCTTTCCACGCCAACTCGACCAGTGTTAAACCCCGACCATCTCGAAATCATCTCAGGTTTTTTTTCAACATTCTTCTCAGTGAAAAATGCATCCAGATTTTTTTTCAGATTTTTTCATTTAGCCGTTGATTTTTTATAAATTTTTGAATTCCATTGAGAAAGCCCTTTTTCAAAAATCTGAAAAAATTCTCAAAAATCTAGTGGATGATCCAGAACAGCCCCCCATACTCAAAAATGTGGAAAGAATTTTTCTTCCATTTATTTTCTCACCTTATTAGGATTTTAGAAATTTTCAAAACTAAAAAAGAAATGAAAATACCGGCACTTACAATTTGATCCGTACGATCCCACTCATACGATTTTTCTCATACGATTGAACCCAAATTTATCTCTGACACGGTCAATTTCAGTTTTGAAAATTTCTAAATTCCTAATAAGGTGAGAAAATAAATGGAAGAAAAATTCTTTCCACATTTTTGAGTATGGGGGGCTGTTCTAGATCATCCACTAGATTTTTGAGAATTTTTTCAGATTTTTGAAAAAGGGCTTTCTCAATGGAATTCAAAAATTTATAAAAAATCAACGGCTAAATGAAAAAATCTGAAAAAAAATCTGGATGCATTTTTCACCGAGTAGAATGTTGAAAAAAAACCTGAGATGATTTCGAGATAGTCGGGGTTTAACACTGGTCGAGTTGGCGTGGAAAGCCCCATATATATTCTTCCTTCTATATACTTGGTTTTTTTTTTTTTCTTTTTTTTTTTTTTTGTCTTAATTCCTGTGTCAGTTATATTATTAGATTTTTACTACACTATATAATAACGTAGTACTTATATATATATACCTATATATGTATACAGTTATAGTTGTCTCGTTAATCGCGTAGATATATTATTTCGTAAACATCCCTTACACGTCCTAATACACGCGCGAGTAATACTAGAAGGACTCAAGTTTCGAGTTATATGTTACCTTACGTATACGTTAATACATATATATATATATATATACATATAATACATATGTGTTTAAAACTCGCTCTTCTCCGCGCGTATAACCGTGGGCGGAGAACCCTGCGAATGCAAACAGTATACCGCGCGCGCACGCTTGTTCTTGATATACATTTTCCATATAACTCGTCACGCGACTGTATAATCTCTTCGTCTTCTTCATCTTCGTATATTACTACCTTCTCTTATCCCGCATAAGTCCTTTTTCGTCCCGATTTATACACAAACTACTACTACTACTACATTAGTCGATTTTCTCCACACGATTCTCGACTATATATAAAATATGAACTAAACGTATGGATTCGCGTACGTTACGAGTTCCTTTGAGGAGAATACCGTCCTTTTGCTGTTTCGCTCGCTCACGGCATGCCATGCCGCTACGTTGCGTTCTCCGTTCGTTCGTTCGTTCGTTTTGCGCTGTGTGAAGCCCGGAGCACACTAAACGCAGTTCGGATCACCTACAGGCCGTAACCGGGCCGTGCGCTCACTCACACAATGCGCCGTCCAATCACAGGCATGTGTGAGTGAGCTTACGGCCTGTAGGTGATCCGTCTTACGGCACACTGCGTTTCGTGTGCTCCGGGCTTTACTCCCGTCGGTTGTATGTTGGCGTTCGTTCACCCTGGCGGGGGCACCAACCTGGCTTTAGCTTTACTTCGCTTACTACTGTTGTTGTTGCTGCTACTCACTGCTGTTGCTGCCTCCAAGAGGTTGGTAGGTAGGTAGGTAGGTAGGTTGATAGACGCATCGATATAACTCTTCGCCGCAGCTCACCTACTACTACACGTTTCTAATATACCTACTCGAATCGACAGTATCACTTCAGCCCTGCCATCACTAAACGCACGCGGTGTTAATCGACTTGAAGAAAAAATAGAAAAAAAAAAAAAAAAAAAAACAATAAAAAGTTTCGTATATTAAAAATAAATGATGAAAGTAAAAAAATTAATATCGAGCTTCCCAATTTTTTTTATTTATTTTTTTATTTTTTTATTAATAATTATTCTTGATTTCGTTAATTCGTGTTGTTGAATTATTTATTTATTTATTTATTTATTTACTTCGGAAGATAGTATAATTCTTTTCTCATTGTTTTCTAGTTCGTGGAGATGTTGGTTGGCTGGTTTTCTTATATAGTTGTGGCTATGACTGGGTCAGCGGGGTCGTGACCTCCGTCCGTTAGACCAGTTGCGTAATCTGAGTTGCTCGAATAACTGTTTTAACACCCACTAAGGTGGGTATATGGTTATCCAGATAGCTAGTATATATATAAGCGAGTTCGCGAGTTCATATTATACTGCCGCACGCCTTTACCACCGGATGGGTTCGGACTTCGGTGACGAGTTAGTTAGTTAGTTGGAGGAGTTCGGTCGGTAGATGTAGACTGCAATGGTTGAATTATTTAAGTATTATTTGTTTTTCTTTCTTTCTTTCTTTTTTTCTTTCGCGAAATTTTTATAATAAAGTTGTTTTATTTTCTTATATCTACTAGGTAGTATAAATATAGAATAATAATTTTCTTTCTTCTTTTTTATATATCTATATGCAATGCTATATATATATATATATATATTTGTAATCAAATATTTCATATATTATTATGACATACATACTAATTTAATTATCTCTGAGATCTCATCGATCTGCAGTAGGTACATATACGATAAATATTCTTTTATACCAACTGCGTATATAGTCGAAGCTAGAAAACTAACCGCCCAGCAGCGAGGCAAAGCTTGGATTCTTTACATTGCCTGACCATACTCGGAATACTACTACTGCCAGGTTTTTCGACAGATTGAGCCGCACTACTGGATCGCTAGTGTGTTATTTCTCTGCATTTTATTTTCATGTAAAACATTTTTAAAACAGTTTTACACGGATATCTTCTCTATTTTAACGTAAAACGAACATGTCTTCGGTCGTACGTTTTCAGAGTCGCACATAAAACTGCGCGACGTATTTTGTTTCATTGATTTCGGTGCCCCAGACAGAGATATTACGTTTAATAGCACCTGCTGCACGCGTTTGACCCAATGTTTTCAGGTCTGGTGGAATTGGGTATAGGGAAGCACCTTAATATTAATAATATAAGGAAATAATACATAGTACATCAATATTTATTCATTTATTTATTTATTTATTTATTTATTTATTTATTTATTTATATTATAATTTTAATATCAGGTTTCAAGTATAGCTAAGAGCACGAGCATTGATCATTCTAACGGAAACAGGATTAGCTTGTGTATCCGGACTGGGTCCAGGTCTAGCTCTTTGTTGCTGATCCGTAAAGCTCACTTCCATATCAATCTCGTCTAATTCTTCTTCCTCTTCTTCGTGAGTGTCAGATTCCTCTTCTTCTTCACCTTCCCCTTCCTCTTCCTCCTCTTCTTCTTCCTCGCCTTCAGATCCGCGGAACTTTAAATACAAAAAAATAAAAATAAAAAAAAAAAAAAAAACAAGACGTGTGTAAGAAAAATTGAGGTTATGTTATTTTAGGTTAAATAAAATCAGCGTAAATTATTTTATTTACATCGCTCGCAGACTTTCCGATCGGTACTTGATCGTAACGTTCCGCCTGTATACTGTCCATCTGAAAGAAAGAAAAAAAAAAAACAATATAATTACAACCGAAGTTAGGTTAGGTTAGGGTCAGATCAATCATATAGCGACTATTCTCATTCTACGCTTACCCAAGCTTGATGTTCCTTCTCTAATGCCATAACCTCACTCTCATCATCGCAAGGTTTGTCCGCGTCAAACCATAACGGATCAATTGATCTTGGTTGAAGATTTGGCCAAAGTGGTGTAAACGACATTATTTTGACGTTTTTATGTTTTTTTTTTTTTTTTTTTTTTTTTTTTTGTGAAGAAAAATTTCGTATCTACACTAATAATAATTTACTACATTTTTAAAACGTCAATATTTCTCATCGACTGTGTATATAGATATTATAGTTATGTAGATAGACAAATATGCGTCGAGTGTCGAACAAATCAGCCAATAAGAACGTAGTATCGCTGATTCTTACTTCTTAGTGTCAAGTTTTGTATCACTGCCACGAAAACGAACTCAATATAAACCCTAACCTAACATAACCTAACCCAACCCAACCTATAAAACTCGTACGTCCGCGGTTGTAAAGCATAAAACAAAAAAAGAAACGAAATCATACTGGATTCAGAATTATTGTTAAAAAAATTGTTGATGGGTAACGAAAAGAGTGCCCTAATCGGGCTTGATATAGATGAAAAAGCTGTTGAAATAACCGATTTTTGGTTACACCATAGCGCGACTTTAAACGGTTCAAGTACTCAGACTTTATCTGTATTTGTAAGCGAACCGTCACTTCATTCTGGGGCTAATTTCGGAAAACCATCACCGCTTGAACGAACTGCTAAGGTAAAAAAAAACTGGATTGTTCACAGCTCTGTCTCATCTCGGAAAAATGGTTTTTTTTAATTAATTTCATAAATTTTGTTTACTATAACGATTCACATACTTCGCTTTCCATATTGTAAGGAATAGAGAGAGAGAGAGATACACACGTTATTTGTTATATATTTGTTTTACAGCACTTGATGCTACATCGACATCCTTGTATACTAAAGTATATATCATCTTGGCATAAAGGTAGTAAATTTTTTTTGGCCACCGAGGAAGTTAAGCCGCTTGTTCAGGTTATTGGTATGCAGACAACATTACAGATATGTATTGGTCTGCATAATATTCTTAGAGCGTTGATATTTCTACACGAAAAGGCGTTAGCTTCTCACAACAACGTATGTAACAGTGCTATTTACGTCACTCCTGATGGATTTTGGAAACTTGGAGGACTAGAGTATCTTTGTAGATTCACTGAACTCACACCTGCTTATTTACAAAAGACTAGAAATTACAGATACGAAAAAGCCATATCCCCTGAAGAGGATGGCGGAAAGTCTGCCGTACTTATGGAACCATCGGCCATTGATCAATTCGCTTTTGGCGTACTGGCCGAGGAGGTTTTGGGATTGAAGAACGACGGTAATTTTACAATAAATTAGAAAACCCTCTAACATTACTGTTGTTTATTATCCTAATATTTCTTTCAATTCTCTTCCACAGATGACGTCCCTTCGATCGCTGAGTTTAAAGAATTGTCTAAAAAACATTTACAGAATGTAGATCCGACCCTTAGGACTAAATTATCATCCGTTCTTGTCCATCCATTCTTTACACACGAATTTATCAGGATACATAGCTTCCTCATGGAATTACCGCTGAAAAATGAGATGGAAAAACAGGATTTCTTCTCGTAAGTTTATCGGATGTTCTCTCATTTGGAATTCTTATTTTTAGTCGTTGAAATAATAATTCCTATCAGCAATTCTGACTCTCTACACTTTACTCAACTCTTTATCCGCAGGAATCTGGTCGTTCAGTTGAACAAATTCCCTGAAAAAATAGTCGCCGAACAATTGGGCGGATTACTACTCTCTAGAATGGTTCTTCTCGATTCTACTGCTCAGTCTAAACTCCTGCCGTTCATTTTAACTCCAAAAGGTAATGAGAAAGGATTATGGAAAGAAGGGATTTGCGCCCTAAGTCGATGACCTTATTCCTTTTCTTTACAGAAGAAAACACCGAGTCGGATTACCTCTTCGCTCTATCGACGTTCAAGAAATACTTGGTACCAAAATTATTGCAAATGTTTTGCGTACACGACGCCCAAATTCGACTGCTACTTCTTTCCCATTTCAATTCATTCGTCGATGCTTTTCAACTGGATGATTTAAAGCTGCATGTTTTACCAGAATTATTAGTTGGTATTAAGGACACAAACGACCATTTGGTCAGCACAACGTTAAGGGCTTTAGCAGATCTGATTCCTCTATTGGGCGCAGCGACTGTGATCGGCGGAAGCAGAGGAAAGTTATTTACAGACGGTAGACCCAACAAAACACCTAGAGTCGATGAAACTAAATCGAAAATTCTGGCTACTGAGAGAGCGAATAATAGTGCTCAAGTTTTATTACCGGTTAAAATACCCGTGTTAGAATTACCGGAGAGACCTTCTCCCGACGGAGGAGAAGATAGAACTGATTTAACTTCTATAGCTCCTGAGGAAGAAGGAAACTGGTCTGATTGGGACGCGCAAGAGTCATTGACTGTAGTTACGGAATCTGGAGATGATTTAAGATTGCCGGAAGAAAGTCCGGAGTTTTTAACTACTACTACTACTACAATAAAAGATCCTGCGTTGAGACATTCTGAGGATATTGTGACTAGTGTGAAAGCTGAGACACCAAAGTATTTGAAGAAATCATTGATTTCTGATATTTCCGAATTAGATATAAAGAATTCTAAGCCAATGAAAATATCAAAAGAAGAAATAGACTTCTTTACGGACATGGAACCGGTTATTAAAAAAACCCAAGTTTTACACATAGAAGAAACTGCTACAGTTTCTAAAAGTATGTTCGATGTTAAAGCAGTTAATGTCGTTGTCGACGAAGGGGATGGGGATGACGGTTGGGGCGATGACTTGAATGACTGGGGAGCGGAAGACGCGCCTAATAAATAAATTAATTAATTAATAGATAAATTGAATGAATGAATGAATGCTTCTAGTTTATTTTAATGAACATTTGGATGACTATTCCTTTTTGTACATCGAACATTCCGTGGTTAATGATAACGCATAAATATAGTATAAGTAATGTATATAATTGTTGAAAAAAAAAAAAATATATATATAAATATATATGCCATAATTGTTCCATTAAATTTATACCGCAAATCTTTAATCAATTAATAACTAAATTAATTATTAATCGCTCATAATACTGTAAAAAAAAAAAAAAAAAAAAAAAATGAAAAATGTAATTTTAGCAATAAGATATAAGATATTCATATTATATTATGTGTGTATTTATCTGTTTATAGAACTATGAAAAAAAAAAAAAAAAAAAAAAATATGCGAGTAGTATTATATTTAATAGTTTATAATTTAATTTTTTTCGACAATTATTGCCTCGTCTTTTAATAATATATTTAATATAATATATATATATATTTGTTTCAAATAAATAAATAAATAAATAAATAAACAAATAGCAAAATAAATGAAAATTAGAAGTTATTCAATTGAGAAAATAGCTTCGTTATATATATATATATTTTTTTTTTTATACAATTCCTTTTTGAAATTCGCGCCCTTAAATTATTGAAGCAGAGATTTTAATGAGAGAGGAGACTAACCATAACGGAGTTATAGATGTTCGCGTACTAGTGCTGCCCCCGAAGCAACTGCCTCTTTAAACTAGGAGCACGATCGAGTGGTAACAGTATAATATGAAAACCTTATGAAAAAAATGATATTTCAATTTCCTGCAAATTGTGCATTACCCGTGATGTTTAATCACTGGTAAACTATACACTGCGAGTAAAAATGGTATACACGAATCCGATATGATATGCCTTATAGTTATAGTACAGAATTTAAAAGACGAAGAACTAAATAAAATACATATACATAGATATAGTAAATATATTATCGCCAACTATATAGCAACGCAGTATTAAAGAAAGATGTAAGAAGCGTAATTTAATATCGCATAATATATGGAACTCACCATATTCAGCTGAATCTCGAAATACGTATCCAATATAATAATCCCAATTGCAGGCGATGGTATATATATATAGCTATAAGAAGAATTACACTGCACTGCGAATAATATATTATATGTATGAATTTCATACTTTCCGTAGAATTAAAAAAAAAAAAGAAAAAAAAAAAAAAAAAACACCACACTCTTAAATTTATAAAAAAAACCTCACTTCATTTATTTATTTATTCACTATAATAATTGTAGAAAATCAAATCACTACACTGCTAATAATATATTATATGTATGAATTATTCATACTTTGCGTAGAATTAAAAAAAAAAAAAAAGAAAAAAAAACACTACACTCTTAAATTTATAAAAACCTCACTTCATTTATATATTCACTATAAGAATTGTAGAAAATCAAATCACTACACTGCGAATATAATATTATATGTATGAATTATTCATACTTTGCGTAGAATTAAAAAAAAAAAAAAAAAAAAAAGAAACACTACACTCTTAAATTTATAAAAACCTCACTTCATTTATATATTCACTATAATAATTGTAGAAAATCAAATCACTACACTGCGAATATAATATTATATGTATGAATTATTCATACTTTGCGTAGAATTAAAAAAAAAAAAAAAAAAAAAGAAACACTACACTCTTAAATTTATAAAAACCTCACTTCATTTATATATTCACTATAATAATTGTAGAAAATCAAATCACTACACTGCGAATATAATATTATATGTATGAATTATTCATACTTTGCGTAGAATTAAAAAAAAAAAAAAAAAAAAAGAAACACTACACTCTTAAATTTATAAAAACCTCACTTCATTTATATATTCACTATAATAATTGTAGAAAATCAAATCACTACACTGCGAATATAATATTATATGTATGAATTATTCATACTTTGCGTAGAATTAAAAAAAAAAAAAAAAAAAAAGAAACACTACACTCTTAAATTTATAAAAACCTCACTTCATTTATATATTCACTATAATAATTGTAGAAAATCAAATCACTACACTGCGAATATAATATTATATGTATGAATTATTCATACTTTGCGTAGAATTAAAAAAAAAAAAAAAAAAAAAGAAACACTACACTCTTAAATTTATAAAAACCTCACTTCATTTATATATTCACTATAATAATTGTAGAAAATCAAATCACTACACTGCGAATATAATATTATATGTATGAATTATTCATACTTTGCGTAGAATTAAAAAAAAAAAAAAAAAAAAAGAAACACTACACTCTTAAATTTATAAAAACCTCACTTCATTTATATATTCACTATAATAATTGTAGAAAATCAAATCACTACACTGCGAATATAATATTATATGTATGAATTATTCATACTTTGCGTAGAATTAAAACTTTTGTATATATCAGAAAACTTTTTACTTACAATAAAGAACGCGTCACGGGCCGGGGGAGTTTTGTGTCACGTGACTATCGCGACAATATACATGCATAGAACCTCTGACAAAGCAATAAACAAAAGAAAATCTATGCATAACGGCCGATTTAACTGACTTTATTTAATACACTAATTAGCTGAACTCACGACAGGCCCGAATCCTTGTTTGTAAATAAATCGGCATTGAATATCTGATAAAACTTTTCACGGGATGTGGGGGACGCGACCCTCCGATTCCGCGCACTTCTTACCGTCACTAAGGCTAAACAAACGGACATCGCGATCTCGCGAATATAATCGATATTCCATAACTGATGTCACGGACTTTTATCGAGACACGAATTATACCTAGACTCGCTATAATCCCAATAATAATCACTTATTTATCGATAAATCAATTAATATAATTGTGATTCGTGTGAAAATATAACAAGCGCGGATATACCTGTTGCACCCTCCTACCCAAAAGAAACAACTGACGGTTGGTGCGCCGCGGGGGATCATGGGATATATTATGACGCTCATTACCCCGCGCTTTTATTTATCATGCGCTATAATCAAATGACATATTAAATTGTATGAATAATTTATGTAGATTATGAATTGTAAATGATTAATAAACGAACGATGAAAAACATACCTATTTCGTCGCAGAATATCGACCCTGGAATTTTTTAAATTTCCGATTTTTACAAAAGACTAAATTTAATCGACTATTTATTAAACAATCAATTAGTTGCGTAGTTAACACAGTTCTGTAGTTTGTTATTACCGCGTAATTCAAAATTATTGTCATATCACAGTTTCATAGAATATTACATTTATATTCATTTAAATCTTTATCGGATAAAATTGGATATTTTCTTATAATACACTAAGGTGCGAATTGAATGAAAATCCCTTCTTTATTATCTTCCATCTCGAACATTGATCATACTGTAATACCTAGCAAGTCATTTGATTATTGACTTTATATATATATATATATATATATATTTTTTTTATTTTGTTTCTTCATAATTATCTTTATTCAATTTCTCATATTTTAGAACACCTCTATATATTTTTACCAACGTTCTTACCGGCAACGAACTGTCGCGATAAATCCTGAAGTGGGTTTCTATTTCTATACCAGCGTCGAAAGTGAGTGTTACTATTTGATCGAGTTTCTAATTTCAAAGAACACCCGCTTGGAGGGCAGCACGGTACTGTATCGCTTAAAACCTTTAAAATCCCAGTATGGTCGGCCCTCCTAATTTCTGGGCGGAAGTCAGCGCTGCCAATAGATGGAGTTGATCTACCGGAAGTTTTATATACGCCATGTATGGCGTTATAGATCAGAAAGAAATGATCGCGCAGGCGCTACAGACGAATGTTCCTTTTCTACGTTGACCGTGCGTCGTCACGGTCGTTCATAACCCCGTAGCACAGTCTTCGGAAGTTTGAGTAAAAATGGTGAGTCAATAAATCCGTGAAATATTACGATATCTATTAAATCCATAACTTTTATAAAGCCCCGAAATCAAAATCTAAATAAAATATTCAAGGATGTATTAAACAGCGTTGGATGAAATCAGCGAAACGTGCTACTCCAATGGCGGCACTAAACGCTGCCGAAACATCCAACACTGTTAAATCCGTTTAACCATATTGTTGCTACATTCTATCTTCTCCAAGCTTCTAAAAATTAATAAAAAAAATAAACTCCGAGTTAATTTATCATCAAACATTCCAATCGATTTATATTAATATTAGGCAATTTTCAATCGAACCGCTTTTAAATAATATTATTATTTCGAACGCAATGATTTACAGGGGTTTGTCAAGGTGGTTAAAAACAAGCAGTACTTCAAGCGTTATCAAGTTAAATTCAAGAGGCGTCGCGAGGGAAAGACTGACTACTATGCACGCAAGCGTCTTACCGTTCAAGACAAGAATAAATACAATACCCCTAAGTATAGGTTGATCGTCCGACTTTCGAACAAGGACATCACTTGTCAGGTAAGAAGTTTTGATAATCAGATTTAAATATTTTTAAAATATTTTTCGAGTTTTTTTTTTTTTTTTTTTTTTTTTACATTCTCGTTTTATTTATTCCTTAAATGATGAATCACTCAGCTCGCTTTGATACAGAACTGAAGAAAATCCTAATTGTTCCCTAATTATACAAATTCTGAACAAATCATTACATCGATGAACAAAATTCTGTAAATAAAAAAACAAAAAAACTAAAAAAAATTTTCCATTCCTTTTTTCCAATTCTCTAACAGGTAGCTTATTCTCGTATCGAAGGAGACAAGATTGTGTGCGCAGCTTACAGTCACGAGTTACCAAAGTACGGAGTCAAAGTTGGCCTGACTAACTACGCCTCTGCTTATTGCACCGGACTTCTATTGGCCAGAAGGGTAATTCAATGATTTAAATCAAACTTTAAAATTATACGACGTTGTAGTGGTAGTTGCATAATATCACCAAATGATGATCCACTCAGCTCGCTTTGATACATATATGAAGAAAAGACAATTGTTCCCTAATATACATATATCTGAATGGTGCATATCAATATCGTACGATGCACGAAATCGCGCCATTATTTCTCTCCATTGACTCATTTTTCCAACTTTTCGACCCTTTGTTATTCAGTTATTGAAGAAACTTGGATTAGACGCTCTGTACGCTGGTACAACTGAGATAACTGGTGACGAATACAACGTCGAAGAGTTAGACGATGGCCCAGGCGCATTCAGATGTTACTTGGACACTGGTCTCATGCGGACTACCACTGGTGCTCGTGTCTTTGGAGCAATGAAAGGAGCCGTTGATGGAGGCTTGAACATCCCACATAGGTGAAAAACAGAGCACGGCTTTAAATCTTACCAATTATAATTAAATATGCATCGATTTTATGTGATGATTTATTGGCACATGCGCGTCATCTGAACCATCGCAAAGCTGACACCTTTTAACGAGTTTTTCGTTATTAGGAAGAGGCTTTGCACCGGTATCAAAGGATTATAAAGTGTCTCTGATTACTTTGAAAATGTATATTGCAAGACTTTGAAACGTTTGAAACACAAACTGATGTCTTTGGTTCTTGTTTTTCGGTTTTATAGCACCAAACGGTTTCCTGGATACGACAACGAGTCCAAATCCTTCAACGCTGACGTTCATCGGCAGCATATCTTTGGCCAACATGTTGCTAACTACATGCGAACACTTGAGGGAGAGGACGAGGAGGCTTTCAATCGCCAATTTTCTCAGTATATTAAGAACGGCATTACTGCTGATAGTGTAAGTTATCAATTCGCGAGAATTGATTATCTAGTTTTTCTATGTATTGCAGAGTTTAATACGTCCGACTTAAATTACTGCTTGAATATTCAATTTTTTTGTAGTGTCGCTGTTGGACCACAGTAAAGCGATGGTTAATTTATTTGAATGTGTTCAGCTTGGGACATTCATTCAGTAACCTTTGCGACACAATTTCATTGAAAGTTGTTCAAAATTTCGAAAACTAATCATTTATTTATTTATTTATTGTTTTAGTGTTTAAACTTTGCTTTGATATATTTTCCAACAGATCGAGGGAATTTACAAGAAAGCTCACGAGACTATCAGAGCCAACCCTGTCCACGCCGTTGCAAAGAAGGATAAGGAGCCTGTGAAGAAACGCTGGAACCGTGCAACTCTCACATTATCTGAGAGGAAGAATCGTGTGGCTCAGAAGAAGGCCTCTTTCCTTAAGAAATTGGAAGAAGCTGAAGCCTAAATGCGTTTTTTTTTTACTCGGCGCCGCTGCCGCCTCGCTGTACTACTTTATTCTATTATAAAACTTTAAAATTCAAAACGATTTCTGTAAATTCAACTTTTTCAGAATGTATTTTATCTATGTGATCAGCGATGGGCTCCGGCAAAGTAATAATAAACGGATTGGATTCGAAATAAATATCTTCCATTCATTACATTGTACATACATATTATAGTATTAATTAATATAATTAGATAAATAATTTTTATTGTATCGTATTGAAGTAACTATTCATTCGATTATTATTGTTATTAGTCAAGGTGTAATCCTTGTTAGAAAAGCTACTGATAACATTAAAAATAATCAGATACATGATTTTTTGCTATATTTATTATCAATTATTCACCGTTTTCTGTTTTTAATATATAACATATCGTCGAAAAAAGAGGCTCGTTTAATAACTTGCAGATTGTTTTCATCTTATTATTTTTATTTTTAACTTCGAATCATAAGCTACGCTTTATCAATTTTTAACTATGTCTATTCATGATAGAAAAGGATTAGCACATAGTAGAAAAGTAACAACTAGCTCTGTGGAAACGACGAAACCCCGATATAGTGTTGATCCTGCTTTTCAATCTCCGGCCAGAAAAAGTGTATGTAGCTACTAATATCTCATATGGCTTATCGCCCAGAATTTTTCAGTCTTCGTATATATTTTCAGATTATTTCTGCTCGTCATGGATCTCCGACGTTTATTATAGGGGAGAGATTGTCTCATAGGCATAATAATCAGTATTTAGGAAATTTTCAAGATCTTTTGGAGGTCAAAAAAACTCCAACAGTTTTTGGTCTGTAATTATTATAGAGCCCAAAAATCGATACGACGACCAATAATTGTATTAATTCTAGTCGGTATTTCTAAGCCTTCTGCGGCAATTGATAGACTCGTATTAAAAAGAAAGACCGACCATGGAGAAGCGGTGAAGAATATGAGAGATGAATTAGCTGCAAGCTACGCAGCTTGCGAACAGGAATTTAGAAATCGAAGCATCAGTGTTAAGATTGAAATAAATAAGATACATAGAGGAATTGGAAAGACGAGAGATGAGCTCAGGGAGATAAACGTAATATGAATTGTATCGTAGTTCGAATTTAGATATACAAAAGCTTTGATTTTAGCTCTGCGATTTACACTCTAAGGATTATGATCTTGCATGGACTAAGATGAGCGCATCTATAGAAGAGGAGAAAAGATTTATCGATAATTTTCACAAGAGTTTGTTAATTATTGAAAAGAAGCGTCAGGAATATTCAAAATCTATACTGAGAAAATATTACAAAATATTTCACAAGATATCTTTCTTGCTACCATATGAAATTCAAGTTTATATGGAGAATGAAATACTGGTACAAGCCCGGCTACACTCTTAGCTGAAATAGGTATACATCTCAAAATCCCAAAAACTCTGCGTTTCAGAATTACAACGAGGTGGTTTTAGGAAACCACAGAATCTACGCTGATCTAAATCTGCAAATGCTTTTGATTGCTGACGCTGAAAAAATCAAATTCAAAAATTGGATTGAAGAGTTGAAAATTGATAATAGAGAAGCGATACTAGACATTGATAATAATTAATGACGAATTTAAAACTCTTGAAAATTGAAGATATTTTTAATCATATAGTAGTAGTATTTGATTCCGATAGATCTTACGCTAACTAATATAAGATCGATTGAAATTTGAATAGATTCACTGTAACTTAACAAATTAATTTTATTTCATTTTATTTAAATACAGAATTTCTATAGATTATTAATTAATTAAACTAGAAAAAAAAAAAAAAATCCATCAGCACTATCCGAAGAGATTGAGAAAAAATGATAGCGATAGTTTTGTCTTCTTTGAGTTAATAATATGTAAAATTACAGGGGTGTTATCACAATCGACTAAAAATTACATCGTGTAATAATGTACAGGACTTAGCATGTTTTTTCTTTTTTTTTTTTTCTCGTTTCAGTTTTAAACTGTAAATATACTAAGAAAAGTAATTCATAGTTGTATTATCAGTGTTGTTTCATTACGTGAAACACTATATTCGATTCACGTTATTTAACAACTCTTTTTCTGAGACACATGTTGTTACGGTCAATTGCGAAAGGGATGAAAATTTTGATTCATTAACTTATTAACGAAAAAGAGACAAACGATTACGAGAACCAGGCAAACGCCCTTGAGTATCTAACAAACCAGCTTGTATGTCTGATATTGATGGCACATTTGTTACTTCGCCACGTGCCACAACGCTCGGTGGTGATCTCAGCAAACGACGAGCTACTCTGTTGATGTCTTCTTTACTGATTTGCTCTGTGAAAAGAAAAAAAAAAGTCTTTGAATATACTAATCAATTTCAAATTTTTAAAACAGTCAATTTTCGTTGATATATTAAAGAACCGAATAAAATCTTTCGAAAATGTAAACAGAAAGAAAAAATCTCACCAATTGCTTGGATAAAGTATTCGGGTCGTTTTCTAGAGCCGGTAGCTAAAACTTGACGTCCAATATCCTCAAAAACAACAGGGCGCTGCTCTAAGTTCATAAGCAGCATAGATT
This sequence comes from Tenthredo mesomela, assembly GCA_943736025.1. Taxonomy (NCBI): domain Eukaryota; kingdom Metazoa; phylum Arthropoda; class Insecta; order Hymenoptera; family Tenthredinidae; genus Tenthredo; species Tenthredo mesomela. The sequence continues at coordinate 3,565,969 of OX031018.1, forward strand.
GGAGCTGCTTTTTGGCTCTCTGTAATCCGAAACGAAAGAGTTTGATCAGTTTTATTGCTATACTTTGAATAGTTGTTCAATTCTCAAGTAGGTAAATTATATAAATTCTGATAAAGATGATCTGTTCATCGCACCGATAATTCACTTTCGCTTATCGGTCCAGCCATTGCCACAAATTCATGTACTACGACTTCAACCATTTCCCGGACGTGCGTCGGTGTAGATGATGCGTGTATACAGAAAAGACCGGTGTCTGAATAGGCATGATTGTAAGCAGTCGCACTGTACAGCCAATGGTACCTGGATAAATTTCAAAGAAGCATTAATAAGCAATTCTGATCATAGTTCAGTTAAACTTGTCGTTGTTTGATGTTAATAATTTGAATTTATCGAAGATTTCAATCTTCTATATCATAATTTCTAAAATATGATATATGTATCAGAGTTTCTATCAACCTGTTCAAAACGTTGGTATACAATCTGGTATACATTCCCTTCCCGGGACCACCAGCACTGAAGCTTCCGCCCCCGCCCATCATCATATTTAATACACACATAGCGATAAAGTCAGGATCCTGATGAGAGCAGCCTTCCAAGGCTACAACCACATGAGATAATTCAGGTAATCCGCTTGGACCTGCGTATACAGGAACGTTGCATTCCTCCTGTTTATTTTTTTTTTTTTTTTTTTTGTTTCGAGAGAGAGAGAGAGACGAGGTAAAAAATAGGCCATAAATCTGAATCAATCTACTTGTGAATACCAATATTATTACCAAAATAAATCCTCCAGTATATTGGGCGATAGATTTATCGACAAAGTTTGAAGGTCTGTTGGGTAGAACCAAATCTTTACTTTCTTCCCAAATCGGTTTTTCTCTCACGAAATACCTGCGCAATAAAGAAAAAAAAAAGTTTCAATTTCTCTATCGATCAGGAGCAGATTTCTACTGATTCTCATGAATAATAATGAATGATTACTCTTCAACGGCGTCTACCAATGCTTTGTGTTCGATACCAACACCGGCAACCACCATTCTACTAGGTGTATAATGGTTTTTCAAATACGCGAAGAGAATATTTCTGTCTATCTTTTGGATGTTTCCTTCTGGACAGATTTTTGGTAATCCTAATGTGTTGTCTCTATATGCTGCCTAGAAAAAAATATATTGCATAAAATGATGAATCAGTCATTTTATCATCAAGATATGGGATCGAATGGCAAATTTTAATCTCAGGAAAAGAAGTCCGGCTATCTTACTGCGTGGATTAAATCCATAAGGAGTGGTTCTTGCTCTGGTCTAGTCGACAGTGATTCTAATTCAAACTCCACTGTTTGCCTGGCTAAACTGAGCTGTAATAAACAAGACAAGAGAAGAAAATTAAACGCATCCATTCTCTGTTTGCGAGCGACAAAAACTGTAATAGGAAAAAAAGCGAGCACCTCTTCGTCCGTAATTCTTGGCCTTAGTACAATTTCAGCAAGAATTTGTGTCACCGTATGAAGTCCGTGTCTTTCCGCTGAAGCGGCATAAACAAATGTGTCTCTAGAAGCTTGGCAGTCGCAAATACCACCGTGTTTCTCTAACGTAAGCATGATCTTGTCTTTACTGTCAAAGGTTTTAGTAGACTGAAAAAAAAATGAATAAAAATGAATAAAAATGAATGAACAGAATTATATAACTATCGTATTTTCATCAAGGATCAATCTGTTCAATTATTAGCTCACATTGAAGGCCAATTTTTCTAAGAAATGCGAGATTCCGCTAGGATAGGCGACTTCGTATCTCGGGCCTGAATCGATGAGGACTGAAAACAGTTTTTTTCATATAATAGTTTTAAAAATTAGTCTTATATGAATATAGATTGTTGATCGCTATAAGTAGAAATTCTAAAATTGCAAATGAATTACCTCCTACGGTACAAAATTGTCCAAAACGATTTTCTGACGCAACTTTTAAACCGTTTGGCAATATCGTTATCTGAGTCGTTTGATGCTCTTCTTTTGACGTCGAATAAATTGGCGTCGGAAGATCTGGAACCGGGTCTGTTAAGGGTGGAAATGGGGTGACGATAGCCTTGGACGGTATATTCACCGTCGATTTAAGGTCAGAAAAGTATTTGCATTTTTGCCAAATATTCAGATTTTTCATTTGAATAGAACTGAAAAGAAATTCGAAGAAAATAGTTAAATCGTTAATTTTTTTTTTTTTTTTTTTTTTTTTTTTTTTTTTTTTTTTTAGGTTAGTAAATCGGCGATTCTTATAACTGCGAAAAATATAGTTTTAAAATTTTGTATATAAAATTCTACAGTCTTCATTCTCGATTTCGATAATCTATTTTCATCGCTCTAGTTAAAATCGTTCGATATAAAGTATCTGCAATTATTTGTTTTCGGTATATTTTATTTTGAGGTTAGGATCATCGAGTTTTATCGACAGTTTCTTTATAACTAAGAATTTACCTGTTTTTAATAACAGCTGTGATCTGCGATCTGGGTATTTTAGACATCATTTTAATCTCTTTTTAAACTCTACTGTCTTTATATTCATCAATATTTTCTCATTACTTTGTATAGATATTAGATATAATATCCTTTTTTTTTTTTTATTTTCTTTTATTTTATTTTATTTTATACAAGATGCTCACACATTTTTGCAATTTTTATTTTTTATTTTTCATACACATATACATGTCATAATCATAGTCCTGCCATCTGTGAACGATGAGATAAACCTCGTTCTATACTTACTTATCTACATATACTACATAATTGATTTCGATTTCGGTAAATCGAAAATACAAAATGGCGACTATAGTTAACGTCAGTAGTAATATTTTACGTGATTACATAGTGAGTTTAAAACAGCAACAATATTTAAATATATATGTAATAAATAGCTGGGTCAGAGGTGAGTTTACCAAAATCTTCGATCATTTATATTCTCATCAGTGTATAATTTCTGAAAACATCACATATACATCGATATTGCAAAATGCATTTTTAGAATAAAGTGAAAAGTCGCTTAGCACATATTATCTAGTCGCCCTAGCTGCTCACACGTCTAGATACAAAATATCGAATTTTATTAATTTTACGCATCTATGAGCTAATATTTGTCGATATTTAAACCCACGGAAGTTATTTGAAACGAATTTTATGAATCTGATATAAACGGAGCGCAGCGTAACACAACACGTCGTAACATAACCTCAAAATATTATTACGATAATATACACACTAACCAATCTCAACAGTTTGATGAAGCGGAGATTATCGACTACTAGCTAACCAAAATCCGATAATATTAAAAAATTATCAAAAATGGCTCCAGTACCGTTAGAAGGTCACCAGACTCCCGTCGCTAATAATATACCACAGGAAGGAAATCGAGGTGGTTCTATATCCCTCGGTATATTGATAGACTTCATAATCCAAAGAACTTATCACGAACTTACTGTCCTTGCAGAATTGTAAGTAAAGCGTTTACACACATTATTTTATCCATAATTGTTTAATCTTTTTAGAGTATCTCCAAAATTTTACTTCATTTTATTTTTTTCATTTCACTTCATTTCAACAGCCAGAAACATCGATTTAGTAATAAAACGCAAAATTATGTTAACGATGAAGAAAACAGCTATAGAACGGATTTCGAATTGTATCTAATCCTTCAATTTCGAATTTTCAAATATAAATTGACAATATTGTTAAACGGTTTCAGACTGCCTCGTAAAACAGATATGGAAAGGAAGATAGAGATATATAATTTTTCTGCAAGAACACGTCAATTATTCGTTCGTCTATTAGCGCTTGTTAAATGGGCGAACAGTGCTTCGAAAGTGGATAAATCGGCGGTGAGAAAAAAAAAACCGTTTGTCGTTGAAATTATATAAACTAAACTCTTATAAAATTATTTCATTTACTATTTTCAGCACATAATGGCTTTTCTCGACAAACAATCTCTGCTTTTTGTCGACACAGCTGATATGCTGGCTAGAATGGCTCGTGAAACACTTGTACATGCGAGATTACCAAATTTTCATATACCAGCAGCTGTTGAAGTACTTACAACGGGTACTTACAGTCGTTTACCTGCCTGCATAAGGGTACATCTTCAATACGATGATTTTTAATTCTTGAAGATCTGAAATACTGAATTAAATCATAAATTTTATTCTTTTCGCTCTTATAGGAAAGAATCGTACCTCCCGACCCGATAACTCCGTCCGAAAAAAGAACCACGTTACAACGTCTGAACCAAGTTATACAGCATCGATTAGTTACGGGAAATCTTCTCCCTCAAATGCGTAATCTTAAGGTAAATCTTTTTGTTACACGTGTTGGTTTTCACCTCGTTACTGTAATTGAAATGATTTTTTCTCACACAGATCGAAGCTGGAAGAGTAACGTTTCTGGTAGAACAAGAGTTTTCGGTATCTTTAACAGTGATGGGAGACGGACCAGCGGTACCCTGGCGTTTATTAGAATTAGAAATACTGGTTTCAGACAGAGAAACTGGCGACGGTAAAGCCCTAGTTCATCCGCTGCAAACCAGATTTGTACATCAGGTGTGAAATCGTTTTCTAAAATCTTTTTAAACGTTTTAAAAACGATTTTTAACACGGTATTATCTTCCTACAGGTCGTACAGTCAAGATTGGCAGAGACTACAATGCCTTTATCGGAGGTTTACCACATTCTTCATCACTTTTGCCAATCCTTACAACTAGAAGTATTATACTCACAAACATTGAGACTAATACGCGATAGACTAGACGATCATATATACGTGGATGAATACACGCCTGGAAAATGTTTATCCATATCCTATTGGAGGTAATAAGAATTGATATCGCTTCTCAATTTACACCCGAGTCTTGCCACTATATTTCCTTATATACATTTTTAAATCACAGAGAATTGACGAGTAAAGATCCGCGCTCAGAATTGGGCTACAAACTCACGGTTCAAGTAGACCAGCATGATCCAGCTCGGCCTTTAGCCGTTGTTCATGTTCCTTCTCTGGGGAGTAAAGTGAGTTTTTAAAATTACGTAATCCTTATCGTTTTAATATTAAAATATTAAATCAAATTCTTTATACAGGAAAGTGAAATAGCCGATCGAGCTATCAGATCTGATTTATTATCAATGGAATGTCTGCTCGTACACACGATTTACGTTCGTACTAGAAGCAGGCTTTCGGAATTGAAGCAGGAACTACAATCCATGTTGAAAGACGTTGAGTGTGAGAGATTTTTGCATAAAAATTTTGATACAGCTTTTAATAATCATTGGATAAAACATGTATTTTTAATTTTTCAAACATATTTATTTAGGTACCCTCGCCGGCTCACCAGCAATTCTGTCTGTGCCAATTCTGCAGCCTTGTTTAAGAGCAGAGTTGTTATTAGTAACGGTCGACACACACACAGGAATGCTACAATGCCACGTACCACAATACGAAGCTCCTCTTGTACCAGAACTAACGGCTGCGTTGAACGGAGATCACTCTAAGCTAACGACTCTAATATCTGAGCTTAGGTGACTATAGAGAATGATGAAAGATCGTTTTTATAGCTTTTCGCATCTAATTGTCTTTTATAATTTCCGATTTTGACAAATAGATATTGGATAACGCAAAGAAGATGCGAAAAAACACTACAACATCTACCCGCTACACCTCACGAACGTTTGCCGCTTCTCCATCACCCGGATCATCCAATGTCAAAGATTAGCAGACACAGAATGTTCATCCAATTGCATAGACATCCAAATGTTATATTGGTGAGATAATTAATTGAAAGGATTGATGTACAACGTACGACGTACGATGTTCATTAATGAATTTAAATTTTATTTATTACAGATCGTAGCGTTTAAAGAGAAGGAAACTACCCAGTGCGAAATAGACTGTTCGTTTTATCTTGCCGTTGTTAAACACAGTTCTATAGAAGACGATCCGCACGACGATAGCATAGAAACAGAAATACCAAAAATGTATTTGAAGCTTTTGACTCTAATCGAATTCGACACATTTGTTATAACTCATGGGCCGTTCACTAGCGTAGACAGCGGTAAGAAATGTGATAGAATAAAAACTGCTATTGGTATAGGTGGTTTTTTCTACTGCTAACTGCGTTAACTACACACTTTCAGACTTTTTCTATGTTCTAAATTACCTAATACAACACTAAGAATACCACGGACACTGTATTTAACGCTACTAAAACTTAACATCTGGCACCACACGGCGTGGTACTGGTATAGTTTTAATCTAATTCACGGGGGAATTAACAGGTGGATTTTTTAGGGAATAATGATCAAGATGGGGGGTGCATTACAGAAGTGGTCGAGAAAGGGGCTGGGAAACGTAGGAGCGGGGGACCCGGAGGAAGGACAGAAACTAGCGGAACAGGTCAAACCCGGAGGCCCAAACACCCTGCATACTTTATCCCAGAATTGGCACACGTTGTGGCTCTCTGTGATGAGAGGATACCATTTGTTACTCTCGCCCAAGAGGTCCGTTTCATCATAATATTGTGAAAAATTCTATTTCATTTATCTAACTGATGTGTTATGTTTCACACCCCCATTGTAACAGCTCACTAAACGAGACATAGCTCATCAAGGCCTGCAAGTCGAAGCCAACGCAACAGCCTTGGTCTTGAAATTAGTTCAACTACCGGCTCCGTTGACTAGTATAGCTTCGAGCGTAGCGTGGCAAGCATTGCTCAAAAGACTATTGAGCGTTTCTATAAGAGTGCAAGGGAAAGGAATGGCCAAGACCTGGATGGCTGAGTTCGTCTTTTACAGTAGTCCGCTTAGCAGCAGTCACCCAAAGGAACAAGGTATTAAATTGTTCAGAACACGTATGTTTGTGACTTTGTGTTCAAATTTATATTAATCATTATTATTACAGGACTTAGAAGACCCGTCTATTTCCAATACGAGATGGGAACGGCCGATGCAGTTCCTCGCACAGTTGATTCATTGCTTAACGATTGGGCGCAGATCGTTCATCTTTATTCCATAGTTCATGATCTGGCCGAATACTTTAAAATGGGTATTACTCGAGTCTAAGTGTATTATTTGGTTGTTTAACGCATAAATCTTCATCTATTATTCTAATTGTAATATTTTACAGAAAAATACAACGTCAGAAATATGGTCAGCATCAAATCTTACAGCTATAGTAAACTCGTATTGGCTTACGGACCCAACAGAGGAGCTACGGTCACTGTGCAATGGAGCACTAACGACAAAGCCTTCAAACTTGTATTTGGAAAGAGTGAGTATCCGTCATGTTGTCTCCTCTTCTCTTGTAACTGATCTAACTGACTTTAAATTCTCCCTTTACAGGTCCCACAAATAATACAACAAATGCTCACTCGCTTATGAAGGAGCAACTCGAAGCGCACTTGAATCGTCACAGAAATCTTGCCCAGATTGTTCATATTTTGAATGAAACTCTTCAACCGTTATCGTCGATTAGCAAATTACCGACCATTCCACAACTGGGTGTACACAATTCTGTGAGTCTTTGATTTGTGAGTGTTGGTTTCTTCACTCTTCATATCTTTTGTTCTCATTGTTTCAGAGACCTCAAGTTCCTGTACAAACATTCACGATAATTCCTCAATGCGTAACGCTGGTCAGATTAGCTTACCAAGGAATGTATTGCCTCGAATTACGCCTAAGAGGAAGTGGCTTAGTAAGTTTACGCGACGGAGCTTACAGTCGTTTCGATAGAAGTAATGTAGTCGATGAGTTCACCCCGACGCAAGGCTTAAAGGTATAAATACTCCCTTGATTGGTATTCTCTCAAAGTTTGCTACAAGCTTCTAATAACATCCTTGACCTTGATCTTCTTCAGGCTTTTCTCTCCAAATACGTTGACGAAAGTGCCGTATTTAGGAGGAGGTCTCAATCCGAAGACGACAATCCACCTTCTCCTGTAACCATGGATAGCGAGAGTGGTAGCGGAGTCGGTTTTCTTAGCCATCATAGAGGAGGTCCACAGTCTCCTGCGCAACAAAGAGACGGGCTAAGATTTCACCCGCCTTTAACACCGCCTTCGGGAAGCAATCCTCACACTCCCGCCAGTCCTCATACGACAAACATATCACAGGTGGAGATTAGGATTCCCATCTAGCAATCGATGAATAACGAATGATTAAACATGTTTTATCCATGTTCTTTTCTTCAGGCTGGTCAACACCAGAGTTTTGGAAGCAGTCCAGCAACTTCATTCAATTTGGCTTCTCCGCCTTCGCTACCACCCAACACTCCAAATATGTTGCCACATCCATCGCCGGGAGGACTAGTGGCAAATAGTCCATTAAACGCAATGCATGTTCCTAGCCCAGCCGGTCTTATGCCAACTTCGTCACCTGGACCTTGTAGTAATGTACAAGTTGGGCATTCTCCGGCTAGTTCATTCATGCAGACAGGTAAAACTGGCAATTCTCTTTTCCCCCATCTTCTGCGCTAACAAAATAATTCGAAATTCTTTCTCAGGGCATATCGACGGCAGCCCGTTTCCCTCCTCACAGAGTATGGCATCGCCTGCTGCTTCAAACTGGCCAGGATCGCCAAGCGTTCCACGACCTTCACCTGCAAGGCCAGGCCAGAGTCCAGGACACGCTGCGCTCCATAGTCCCCAAGCTTCTGACCATAAATCTGGAAGCCATATATCCAGGGTTTTGCCACAGAGATCTTGGGCCGGAGCAGTACCAACGCTACTAACGCACGAGGCTCTTGAGCTGCTGTGTTGCCCATCTCCGCATCCTTCCGGTTTACCTGGCCCCGATTTATCACCTCTGGAAAGATTTCTTGGCTGTGTTTACATCAGACGTCAATTACAGAGATTCATTCAGGCGGATGAATGCGTGAGTCGATCTCTCGAAGAGTTAGAATGTGCTTTTTGATTCCGCAGATTGAAGTATTAGTTCAATTTCTATATTCTGATTACAGCTTACTGCGGTTCACAGCACAGAGCCTGGAGTTGTACATTTCAAGGTAGAAACTCTACAGTGTAGAGTTGGCCTTAATCCGCAGCATCTTCAATCATTGCATATCAAAATGCAGCCGCTTCCCGAACATAAGGATCAATGGACGCTCGAAGAGCTACAAGTGCGTAGTATTGGGATGGAAAAAAATTCTAGTCAAATTTCATATTCAACTTATCTTTAATCCGAAATATTTACTTTGTGTTACTATTTTACAGATAATAGAAAAGTTCTTCGACACTAGAGCCGCAGCTCCGCCCTACAAACCCAACACACTATGCGGCTTTGGGAGAATGCTCAATGTTCCTTTCAACGTACTGAAAGACTTTGTTCAGATAATGAAACTCGAACTAGTACCAAGCCTGGTTCAACAACAACAACTCAAATGGTCTGTGCAATGGTGTTTACGAATACCACCGTCGGCCACTCCGATAGTACCGACTGGAATGGCTGCGGTTCTTGTCTGGAAGAACAAAATCTTGTTCTTTGTAAGTTGGAATATTGCTGAAGAAGAAATACTTTGTAATATGTTGTGTATTTTTTTCTTCTAACAATAGTATTTCTTTGTTGTTGTTCAAAAAATCAGCTACAGATAACAAGAATTGGTATGCAGTACCAGGGCGAAACACCATCGTTAGTTTTGCCATTGGTATACGACGTCAGTACTAATTTAACTCAACTTGCTGAAAAGAGGGATCCAGGTCCGGCGTCAGCTACCGCTGCAGCTTCGCTACAATTGAAGAGATTCGCCGAATATACAGCAAATCCTGCTGAGTGTTCCTTGTTTCCTGCGGTCAGAGATCTTCTAGCTAATTTAACGCTGCCTTCTGAACCCCCGGTCATGCCTCAGGTATTTAAAGAGATTCTAGATGCTTGATAATTTGAAAACAAAGAGAGAATTAGAAAGAGAAGAGACTATTTAATGTTAAGTTGAAACTAAGATCACTATTCTATTTGAAATTCAGGTCGTAGCTTCCCCAGCCGGAGGTCAAGTAACACCGACTCAACAAATTCAAAGTCCCGCAATGCAAATGCATTCTCCTATGGCAGGAGGTCAAGGTCCTCCCCAAGTACCTTATGGAATCCAAGGTATGCCACCAATGGGTATGATGGGTGGACCGCCGCAATAGGATTTGCTTTACTCTCCCACATCGCATTGTTTGTCTAACAATCATCCTGCCTGGCTGAATTGATAACGTATGCCAAAACCGTATATTATTATTTACTGATTACCTAATTATTATTATTATTATTATTTTTATTATTACTATCGTTATTATCACAACGTTGAAATTCTTGTTAAACAGGATAACATAGTGGGAGAAATGATATCGAACATTAATTAATTAATTAATTATTTACGGTAGATAGATCTTTGTTTGTGAAAATGAAAACTATGAATCTAAGGCATAACTAATACGTAGTGAAAAGATAAAAATAAAAATAAAAATAAAATTGTACAGATAAGTGTACCAGCGGACCAAAATTCACCGAAAGAAACGATGTAATACCTACTACGAGGGAAAAAAAGAAAGAAAAAAAATAATAATGATCACAAGTATTATAGCGGTTTAAATTTATCGACTCATAGTTTTGTTGGAAAAGTGAAGAAATTTTATTCTGACATTGTTGTATAAAATATTAAGAAAGTGTAATGATTTTGTCTTATTTTTATTTTATCCGAAAGAGATTTTTTAAGAATGATATAAAAAAAAAAAAAAAAAAAAAAAAAAAGGTGCGGAACAGGCTTTAGATCTTAGCTAGTAAAGAATCATCGAATTAATTTCACGTTAACTTATCTCATAAAGGTATATTATAGTATGTGTATATATTTTTTTTTTTTTTTCTTTTTTTTTTTTGTAACAAAACCATTACACATATAAAAATATTGTACATAATTATATCTAGATATATATATACTATAATGAAATACGAATACAGGTGTATAATTGTTACCAAATGTACACGCTAGTTTCTCTAAGGCTTAAGAATAATATAAAATTTTTATTTTACTTTGTGTGTTGTTTGTTTCTTTTCTTTTTTTTTTTTTTTCTCTTATTTCTGTGAATCTGTCTGTGTGTGTGTGTCTCTCTCTCTCTTGTGTGGTACAGTTTTTACAAAACATTTAGTTAATAATCTTAACAAATTAATGATACTTTAATATCATCATCATCGTCGTCATCATCATCGTCATCATCATGTATATTATTACAATTTATAATAATAATAATAATAAGATATATAAGACAGCTATGCTTTATAATATAATCAGAGTATATTGATTATCAAACGTCAAATATATATATACATTTTTAGGTCAGTTTTTTTTTTTTTTTTTCTTCATATCAGTCTGACGAACATATTTTGTGACCTAGTTTAGAGCTACTTTGCAAAAAAAAATTCTTTTTTCTTTTTCCTTTTTTTCTTTCTTTTCTTTTCGTCGCCAAATGAGAACGACGAAGCCTCAAGTTTGGGTGACAAGAAATTTAAATTTAACGGTACTAGAGAGATACTATAAATATTCGAGAAAGTCAGTAGTCAAAGTGATTTCGCGCAATGTAACAATTTCTATCTGAATAAAACTCTCTGTTCCACTTTGTTTTTACTAGAGAACAGAAAAAAAAAAAAAAATAGAATAACGCAGCTCATTGTGGACGGTCTGTATTATTATTTTTTTATTTTTTTGGCAAAAAGAAAAGAAAAAAAGAAGAATTAATATTTCTCGCATCAAATAATTAATTTACAATCTATAACGCTGTCACCTAGACAACTTTGAACTTAAATAAAATTACTATATTAATTTCAGATACGGTAGATATTGTACGATGAGTCTTGTTTTTTAATATCCTGATATGAACGTTGCTTTATCATACAGCGAATTTATTCTTTCGAGTGTTTAAAATAAATTCCACTCTATACCTGCGATGATTTTTTAAATACTCTTTGAATTTCTCGAATATTTTAATATTGCAATGTGATCCTTGTTCGACTAACTTATGAAAAAATTCATATTTCTTTTTATTATTATGAATTTCAATAATCCATTATCCCTATGATATAAAACTTGCTGACCGCTGACCTATGTCGTAACACCTCGTAATTTACGAGTATATCAAATACTAGTAATGGTATTTAAAAATCTATGATAGATTAACTGCCTTGAGATATTGAAAAATAAATACAATAATATAGGTATAATATATCAATAGTGCATTACATGCAATAAAGAGAATTAAAAGATAAGATAAGAAAAGAAAAGAAGAGAAAAGAAAAAAATTTAATAATTGTACGTAAAAACTTGAACAGTTAAATACTAAATCTTAAATTGCGAAGGTGAGAAGCTTGTTCAGATCTACAGCAGCAGTGTGCTTATTATAGTATAAATCGTTGTCTTCATTATCATCAATTATTACGTATAAACATTATTAAATTTAAGTATATAGTATAATAATCAAACATACTTAAATACAACAGTTAGAAATTTTGTAACAAAAAAAAAAAAAACTTTATGCAATCTATGCTTGCGTTTAGCTAGTATACCATCCTGCGTAGAGTTTCGTAGCAATTAATCAGTATCTACTATGATATTTTCACATAGTTAGTTCTGATAATTGCTGCTAGTCTCTCACCTGGAGTAAAGAGCTAGGAATTTGCATCAAGCAAGCAAGGCATCCGAGCTCTATAGGCTCTCTGTGTGTCAGTGAATGCTAGAAGGCACTATTCAGATATCAGAGGTGTTTTCCATGCGCGCACTTGTCTCGTCAACAGCAGCACCAACAAGTTAAAACTGCAACGAAAACGTCTGATAGTTGACTCGAGATACAAAAAATAACAATTATTATTATCATCTAGAGCAAGAATTAGTAAAAAAAAAAAAAGAAACAATTAATCGCAAAAGCATATACTAACTAAAGAAAGAAAGAATGAAGAAAAAGAGGCTTTACGTTACCCAAATCCTTAAATTTGATACAAGAAAGGGATCGAACATTTCTGAAATCGCTAATTTGTCTTCCAATAAAAAATTTCAAACTCATTGTCATTGAATAAATACTCTCAGTCTTAGATATTGGCACTGTTAGTTATTCACTTTCATAGTTAAAAAAAAAAAAAAAAATTTCCTTATTGAAAGTGTAAGACTGTTCAATATAATTGTATATGAAATATAAAGAAAGTTTTAACGGAGTAAGCGATCGTTAAGATGCTAAAATTAGTTACAATAATATAAATCGTTATATCGTTCGTGCATAGGAGGATAATAGTACTAACTGTATTCATAGAAGCAGAATGCCATGCGATGAGTATAAGTGGAAGACTGATATACCAGAGTGTGCGGCAAAATTGGATCGCAGAAATTTTTATGGGTGTAAAATTTGGAGTATACATGAATAAACTCAATCTTTAGAACGAATTGAAATCCATTGTAGGAAAAAAATGAACAAATAGCTAAATAATTGAATATAAATTGTAGGGAGAGACGAAACGAATTTAATTCTAAGATGTTTAATAATCTTTTTAGAGATCCATGATAGCTAGACACTCTTGTATGTACCCTAACTAGGTGAAAAATGTATGAATATTAAATAGTCTAGGTAAGAATATAAGAGTGTTAACAGGCTGCGACGACGGAAGAGCTGGAGAGGTCAACTGGCAATTGACACTTTAGCATAATTCTTACTTGGAACCAAACTATTATTCTCATTATCCCACTCCACACGATCAATCCACCACAAAGTACGTATGAATGTTATACATGATTACATGTATATGTATGTATGTATGTATGTCATACACCTCACCAGGCCTGCCTTGGCGATACGTGTACACAGGCTAAAAAACATTTTTCATATTTTCATAAAGTATGAAAATATTATTTGTTAGAAATAATAAAAAGAATATCGTTTGAAAATAGATAATCTTCGTTTTAGTACCGCGTTAGATCTAAAAGCGAATAAAGCATTTCTCAAAGCGAATGGACCGAAACCAAAAAAAAAAGAGGATTTCATTTTCGTTTTTTTCTTTTTCTTCTTTGGATTTATAGAGTGCAAATGAATCAGAGTGAATATCAAATTCATGAAATTCATGAAAATTATGAAATTTATGAAATGTATGAAATTTATGAAATCCTTTTTTGTTCAACGACTTAATAACTAACTTTAATACCAAGCCTACCATGTTGTGGACGCCAGTAACAACAGGCGAGATATAAGGCCAGTATGATCACCAAGAGTTCTATGAAGGCTAGTGAAACTGCAACGCCGATAGCTACGGCCGCATTCTCTTCGAAAACTTTAACCATCGATTTGTAGCAACCCTATGAAATAATTAGAAGAGAAAAATGATTAAATATGTATTTTCAAAAAATCATTCATCTTTTTTTTTTATTACTTTTTTTTTTTTTACGTACCGTTTTATAGTATGAGTTATTGAGCGAAGGGTTTAGCGGACAATTGCGATCTTTTAGACGTCCGTCTTCTTTGATACAGCAAGAATCAGGAGCCATTTTACCAGAAGTAATCCAAGTCGCGCTTTGATTGAAATCTTGATAACTGTCGACGCCGCAACAATGGAGCTATGATTGGAAAAATTAGAAAAAGATCAGAAAAAAAAAAAAAAAAAAATTTTTTTAATGAGAAAAATATAGGAATATAATTTTAAATTCAATGTAGTATACCAGTATGTTTTTTTTTTTTTTTTCTCTATTTTTTACCTGGGTCATAATTCCGTCCCACGCAACAGTCACGGCTTCAGTTTTGTCGGATGTAGAAGCGTAATATTTGATCGAAGATTTTAAAAGATTTCGAGTTTCGTGTTCAGCCTGTAATAAATTTTTGTTTTAATAAAAACAAAAATCCAAAAAAAAAAAAAAAAAAACAGAAAATTTTTATATCTTCTATTATGTAATAATGAAATTATGCTCTGTATACTTACGTCCTCTCTAAATCCGAAGGCTAAACCGACCGCTATACATTGAAGAACTAAAATCAGTACGAGAAGAGATCCGTACTATAAAAGATAAACGAATAAATGAATGAATAAAAAAATATATATTTTATCAATATAATATAAATGATTGTTGATTATATCAATTGATATGCAAAATTATCATTTTTATTATTATTATTATTATTATTATTATTATTATTATTATTATTATTATTAATATTATTATTATTATTATTATACTTACGAAACAGAGAAGACACCGAGACTCAAACATCGCTCCGCAATAGCCGAGAAAACTTACGAGAAAAGTCAGAGCCCCAGCGGCTATAAGGATGTATGCAATTAACCGTATCACCTCAGCGTCTGTATTGTTCTGTAAAATAATAATAATAATAATAATAAGTATATAGGTAATAAATATAATTATGAAAAAAATAATTTAATATTGTAATAATTTATTGGTATTAGATTTTCGTTTTTTTTTTTTTTTTTTTTTTTTCTTAACAAAATCGCTTTATTTCTTGTCCAAAACTAAACTATTTAAGGATTATATATGTATATAAATAATAATAATAATAATAAGCATATTTTTTAAACGGTCATATTTAAATATATTTATATATTTATATATAATACGCCTATATACGTAATAAATTATAATACTACGAAATGAACGTTTCTCAAAGCATTATAAACAGGCGCTGGAGGGGGACGAGTCGCGATTCAACGACATCCGTTTTATATATCTTCGCGGTTTTATCTGCGCAATGAAACAACGGCCAATTTGTCATCAAGACAATTCTATATCTATTATACTCTGAAAATAACAATAATATACCTACTACCTACGTCATAGTATTTATACGGGGTCGAAGGACTTCCCACAATGAATTTATTTTTTTATAATTAATATTAGCATGGAAAACTATATTTTAAAATCTATAATAATTCAATTCATGCAGAATATCAATAACGTCGAGTTTAACGGGCCACATTTTTGAGAGTAGATTCTTTGCTGAAATCTAAGACTAAATTTCCTTTACCGAAAATTCGAGAGACCCCTAGTTTCCGAGCTACGAAAGATTTTAGTTATAGATCGCGCGGAGCGTATAGATCGCACAGACTAGGCACCGCTCAATTTACACCCCAGTCTGTGATCGGTAAACTAAGATCTTTCATAGTTCGGAAACTGTTATCCCCACGAATTTTTGGCAAAGGAAATTTATTCTTAGAATTTGACGAGGAATGTATGTAAATCAAATTTTTTTTTTTTTTTAGTAGTGGTTATAGATTCTGATGTTTATAGTATTAATTGATGTTACAAAATGTTTAAATCGTGTGTATAATTATTTAGAGATTTTTTTTTTTTTTATTTATTTTTTTTTTTTTTCATAAAATAAAATCATACGACATGGAGAAGAGTCGAGAGTTTTAATGCATGCGAAAGTGGCGTTAAATTAAAGAAAAGTCGCCTTGCCTTTGCGTCGAAAGTATAATGTATATGAAAATAAAAATAAAAAATGAACATATCTGTTAAACATGCGATTATAAAAGCCACGACATCGAGTTGGATGACCGTTAAAAGTAAAAGTGCGTCATGGGTATGGGATATATTATATATTATGTATAAAATATATATATATATACGGTTATAAAGATTCTATGCGTTAGTTCCTATATAATAATAATAATAATAATAATAATAATAATAATAATAATAAAAATGTTATGAGAGAATGCGTTGCACATCAGAGCGAATCTATAGTAACTATACTATAAGATAGTATTAGTAGCATTAAGGATATACGCTTTTAGCCTCGATTAATAATAAATATTTAACCGATAAGATTTAAGAACGACAAGTTATGTAGGTATATATAAACATAAAACATAAACGCGATCGTATGGCCTTTCTAGCGAGGCACCTGTTGCGGTATTTTACCTTCTTAACTAGAGTTACCTCAATTTGTTAAAGAAACCTTATTTACTCCGTAAACTATACCTCATAGTCGCATGCTAAAACCTAATCAAGATCATCTTTCCGTATATTATATACATACATGCGTACTATATACGATTCTAATCAACGTTCACGGTACGCGCAGCTAAAGGGGAGAACAAAAAAAAAAAAAAAAAAAAATACGGATATAGGTACAAGCATTAGGAAGATAGTATATCGTGTGATTTTCGTTAAAATAAAAGTAGAAGAAAAAAACAAAAAATGAGATAAAATAAAAAATTGGATCTAAGTTATATGTGCCAGAAAAAAAAAAAAAAAAAAAAAAAAAAAGCACGAGCAAATTTCTAAGATCGTATATCATGAGTTTCTTTCAGCAGCTCTTCTTCCTCTTCATATTTTACAGCGATGAAAAAAACCCCGATGCTGGGCTTCGCGTTTACTGCAAACGCGTATAAATATTAAGTGGGTAAGCAACTATTATTTATATACTTGCGCAATACATATATATAGGTATGTATATATTATATTCTATACATATATATATATATATATATATACGTTAGGTGCTTAGCGAGAATGAACTCGTGTTATAGTATAACATATACCGTTATACCTATAAGATAGAGAAATATATATGTGTGTGTAAGATATATAGGTATAGTTCAGTGTGCATAAAAATTCGGGCCCGAGAGAACGGTTAAAATTTTACTACTATTTGATTTAATGCATATATACTCATAAGTACTTAAGCATATATATATATATATATATATATATATATATATATATATATATATAGTACGGGAAGTTTATAGGTAGTTCTATGCAAACCTGTACAGCCGTTGACCCCGCAACAACTCTCGATTTTTCTAATATTTCTATATACATATATCTGAAGATATATATTCGGGCAGACTTAAAGAAATGCTGGTATGATTTTTTTTATTTTTTTTTTTATTTTTCAATTTTTTATCTCAATTATTAATAGTTTTCGATTTATATAGATTTTTGAAAATTTTAAATACGAATACCTGACGATCGTCGAATGTGTAAATTACCTGCCTGTATATTTTATTTTTTAATATAATCAAACGGATTACAAAATATTATTGTATGAAATATAAATCAGAGAGAAAAGTTCCGCACTTTTGAAGAAAAGTAATTGTGCTTCGCGTCCTTCGTAAGCATATAAATATATTCTTTGTTTGAAAATGTAAAATCAATTTTTCTCAAAGAATGACATGATTGATATATAATAATTCTGAAAAAAATTCTCAAAAATACTTGGAGAAAAAACAAAGATTTTATAAGCTACCGACTCGATAGGATAGCTATTTCTTTCCTTCATTTACTCGATTTTCAATTTTGAGAATTTTAAATATCCAAAGGCAATTATTGGGATAGACTTTTAACTTATAGAATTGGAATAGAAACCTGTGAGGGTTTGATTACGTTTTTTTTTTTTTCTATATATATTTGGGGATATCCAAGTTCGAAAATGATCAAATTAAAGACTACCTACTCTAATTTGTATATGTGATGGATATTGAAAATAAGGGCTGCGTTTAACGATAATCTAATCTAAGCTAAGCTAAGCTAAGCTAATCTAAGCTAAAACCGATGCGAAATATTGGTATATACCTATATATATATATATATATAATATATATAAGCGCTTGGGCTGTGGCTGTAAAGCTATAGATACTAGATTAGAGGTATGAGTATAAGCTTCGAGAGTTATAGAGTTTATCACTTGCTTTCGAAACAGGTGTGTCCGAGGTATAGCGCCGTCGAGTGGGTTAGCATGCACGCGTACCCTGTTATACGATTTCGATTAGCAACTTGCTAATTGAATTGGCAACGAAACGTGAAATCTTTATTTATATATATTGTAGGTATGTATATAGAATTTGAGGGTAGTATATGATTGCATATACATATACATGATATGTTAACTAAATAATATATACTTAACTACTTGACGAGAAATTTACGATGAAAAGAAAGAAAATTGAGGGAAGTAAAGGGAGACAAAAAAAAAAAAAAGAAAAAAAAAGAATAGAAAAGAATATAATTTCTGTTGCGCTTCCCTCGCGCTTTACTTTGCACGCGCGTTGTCAGCGGCAACAGGAAAATATTGATTGCTTAGTAGAGCTTGTTGAACGAACGCGAGGGGTTCATGACACGTGCAGTGCACAGCAGAGGATATGAGTAAAGTTCTTGATAACGACATACATACATATATATATATATATATAATTATATATATTAGACCGGTTCAAAAAAATCGACTATTCTTTTTTTTTCAATTTTCGTATTGAAATACTTTCGGGGGGCTGAAAAAAGATGCCTGTTAAAAGCGGAGCTCTTAATATTAAGATTTAGAAGTTGCTCATCGCGGATTTCTATTTTCCATCTAAATAGCATAGGAATTTTATTTTTTTATCTTCAGAATTTCGTAGCTCACAAACCAATGAACAAATCCAAATGACTCTTACATATTTTGATAGGGGATTGAACACTCTAAAAAATGTATCTATCATTGTGGAAAAAAAAAAAAAAAAAATAGTTGACTCAACTATAAATTGAACTTTGAGCTTGAATAACTTTGGAAGGAGTCAATTTATCAAAAAATGATAAGAGAAACTTTTTTTAGAGTGTTCAATTTCCTATGAAAATATGTAAGAGTCATTTGGATTTGTTGATTGGTTTGTGAGCTAACATGTATATAGATTATACATATTATATATTTTATATACTATGTATATATAATAATAAATTCAAATTTAAATTGCGTAATTGTTTCAGGACTCATGTCACTTTCCCTTAGACGTGAGATTATAATTGAGAGTTTGAAAGTAACGGTTTTATATTTCTTTCTTTCTTTCTCTCTCTCTCTCTCTCGCTTTTTTTCCTTTTTTTTTTCTTTCTTTCTTTCTTTCTTTATTTTTATCTTATGGTTTTTTTTTATATCAATTTACTTTCTACATCTTACGTTACGCTGTCTTAATGCTACGGGGCGCGAACATGATTCAAATATAATCTACCTCCTATTTCTCCTCATCCTTCTTCGTAGTAGTATAATATATAGTTGTAAATTATATATACCTATATAGTATTCAATCCGAAGCTGAAAATCTTGTATAAAACAAATCGTAAAAAAAACAAAAAAACGAATGAATAGATAATTTCTTATACCAATCGTGCGACTAATTCGATACACTGATGTGTATCAATATAATTTACTTTTTTAAACATCAGAATGATATAGTAGTATATTATATATACGTGTTGTAATACACTAATCATCATCATAGTTATACTCAACTTTCTGTAAATTATACCGTGAATCTGGATTTTAAATCTAAAATATACAGTTATATAACATCAATTCGTCTCGTAATATTCTTGCGATGTTATAGTATACCTTCTTACATGATATAGAATATTAATATTATTAAATATAAGGTATATGTATATATATGAGGTATTCCACGCCGTTTCGAACGGTCAAAAAAATCACCGTTTCCGAAAAAATCGTAATTTGGTCCTCGAACACAACTATATCGAAAGAATTTTTGTGAATTTTTTCAGAATTTTCGGATTGCATTTGTGGATTTTTTCCAAATTCCAACTTTTTTTTACAAACTTCCGTATCTCAAAAGTATAAGATCCTACAAGAAAATTTATGAGACACAAAAGTTGCAGTTTCGAATCAACTTTCTGAAAAAATTTTTTTGGGAATTTCTCGAATCCCAAAAATAGCAATTTTTATCAAAAATACACAAAAATCGATTTTTCAATCAATACGTCACCTTCGATTTGCCTCAATAAATCACAGAAAATACTCTCAAGTGTAGACAACAACCCTGTATTTTGGTTGAGATGGGTGGCGCAATCGTTTGGAAGATATGCTTTATTAATTCTTTTTTTTCTGAAATTTTTTTTTTTTTTTTTTCTGAGAAAAAAATTAATAAAGCATATCTTCCAAACGATTGCGCCACCCATCTCAACCAAAATACAGGGTTGTTCTCCACACTTGAGAGTATTTTCTGTGATTTATTGAGGCAAATCGAAGGTGACGTATTGATTGAAAAATCGATTTTTGTGTATTTTTGATAAAAATTGCTATTTTTGGGATTCGAGAAATTCCCAAAAAAATTTTTTCAGAAAGTTGATTCGAAACTGCAACTTTTGTGTCTCATAAATTTTCTTGTAGGATCTTATACTTTTGAGATACGGAAGTTTGTAAAAAAAGTTGGAATTTGGAAAAAATCCACAAATGCAATCCGAAAATTCTGGAAAAATTCACAAAAATTCTTTCGATATAGTTGTGTTCGAGAACCAAATTACGATTTTTTCGGAAGCGGTGATTTTTTTGACCGTTCGAAACGGCGTGGAATACCTCATATATATACTACTAAATTGAAAATGAACGTTGGTTAAAATTTGTTGAAAAACAACCGCAGCGTAGTTATTATATTATATTATGTATATATGTATATTGTATATGTAGACGTATATAACTAGGGTAAAGAAAATAATAATTAATTAACCGCTTATATGCAGCTGTAGTATGTACATAGAGAAAGAAGAAGACGCGTCCGCGCGGTTGACGAGATAATTGGAGTACCTACCGCGTCGTCGTCGGATGTATTGTAAGAATTTTATTGTACGTAGGAGTATCGCAACGTGTATATATATATATATATATATATATATATATGTATAACGTTGCGTATTTTATAGTCATTATAATATAAAGAAAAAAAAAAAAAAAAAAAATTCCTTGTTTTATTCTAAGAATAAATTTTCTTTGCCAAAAATTCGAGGGTACAATAGTTTCCGAGCTACGTAAGATCTTAGATTATAACGATCGCGGAACTTATGCAGCATGGGCGTATGCACAGACTAGGTCCGAGACTATGATAGTGCAGTATAAGTTTGAGACTTGAGCATTGCCCAGTCTATGCGACGACTTATACACGCGCTGCTCCCCGCAGGATTGGTAAACTAAGATCTTTTGTAACTCGGAAACTATCGGTCCCACGAATTTACGGTAAAGGAAATTTATGATTGAATTTTAACTAGGAATCTATACCATAAAAATATGAATCTCTATTACCGATATGTATGACATAAGTATATATATATATATATATCGCGTCACTAATGCCATAAGGTCGTAAGCGGCAAAAAAATTTTTTTTTTTTTTTTTTGCGGATATGCCCAAACGATGTTATATGGCACGAAAAAGATTTTGCCACCAAAAACACGACATTTTTTTTTTTTTTTTTGGCGCTTACGACCTTATGGCATTAGTGACGCGATATATATTATATATATAAGAGCGAATATAATAAAAATTCAAAATATATACATACCCTGAAATAATGTAAAATAATGAAAAATAATGAAAAGAAGAGGAAGAAGTACATGGCCTACTATTCTTGAATTATTTTCTTTGGTTAAACCGAAGAGAAAACCGGACCGCAACCGTATCCTATACCTACCTATATCTACCTGTAACTACGTACCTATACCACTACCACAAATGCTTTGGTAGAAAACCGGAAGACGCGACGAGGTTGCATAAAAAGCAACAGGTGTGGCCCAATAGTGCCGATCATCAACCTGAAGCAGTCGTATACATCGTTCATCGTTCTCAAAACCTAGATGCACGTGTCTGATGACCTTTTACATCGATCATATAATATGGATATATATAAAAAAAAAAAAAAAAAAAAATAAAAAAAATTACAAAGAGTAGATAAATTTGTATAGCTGCATAATTTTTTCAAAAAATTTATTTAGACAAAGAATTGAAAGAAATAAAAGTACAAAATTCTCATCCCTTTCCCTTATATAGTCGGTATAAATAAAATTTATACTAAAAGACTATAAGATTTTCAAAACCGTATGCATATTATATATAGTATATATGTAATTATGTACCTATATGATAAAAATTCTCTTTTCTGTGTAGACTTGGTGTAGATGTAATACATATAAATATATATATATATATATAAGTTTTTTTTTTCATCTTACTTTACGCATAGTCTTTTTATACTGCAAGCTGCAGTAGATATTCGAGTCACGTTTTAACTACCGGGGTCAAAAAGACTCGCGAAGATGTCAAGTGAGACATGATTACATGTGTGAGTATGTGTACGGTATATACCATACCATGGTGTAAATAGTGTATATATATATATATATATACATATGGTCATTTGTAAATTCGACAAATTAGATCCCTTCAGATCTGGGTCATCTTCCGGTACACATATACATATATATATATACCTATACAAATAACTGTATATATGTATATATCTATACTATATAGGAACGGGAACGTATTACCGGAATCACGTCTTTTTTTTTTACGGGTTTTCTAAACAAATGTAAAGAAGCTGAAAAACCAAGCTATGGCGCGTAGTTTAGTTTAGATCGGTTTATATTATAGTAGGCGAATTTCAAGATCAAAATATTATTTCGAATAGAGGTACCTGTACATATTTCATTCATAATTTTCTATATCGTATAGTTTTTTTTTTTTTTTTTTCGTCAATGAAATTAAGAGAAATAAAAAATAAAAACTAGATTTTCTCAGGGAAACATAAACTTTTATACGAAAAATTTAAATTTTCGTCATAAATTCTTGACAAAAAAAAAAAAAAAAAAAAAATTAAGAATATTGTTTTTTTTTTTTTTTTTTTTTTTTTTTTAGAATTATTTTCACCAGCGCAAGGTTATTACATAGTATATAAATATTTAAATATATAAATATAACCGAATAATAATATTAGTAATATAAATTGAAAATCATATATAAGCGGTGCGAGGTATAAGTATATTATTATGCATGATTTATATATAAACACTTACTAAAACATTGGCCTGGTCAACCTTGGCGATTAGATTTGCGAAGGAATTTCTGTCTGCTATCAACCATATACCAACAGTCAATGCTGCTCCTCCAGCGACCTATATATATATATACATAAAACGGTGAAAACTTAAAAAAATATACATATATATGGAATATGATAGTAAATTTGAAAAAGATAAATAAATAAATAAATAAATAAATAAATAAAAGTATATCATATAAAAAATGACGAATTTTTTTCTATGCACAGTATTATTATGTAATATAGTATAGTGGTTTTCAATAGTACATATCGACGTCCGATACGAATAACAGCACATTTCAGATTCCGGGTGAAAAAGAGTACGTTTCAGATTCCGAGTGAAAAAGATCATGTTTCAGATTTCGGATGGAAAAGAACACGTTTCAGATTGAGAATGAAAAATAGCAAGTTTCAGATTCACTCGAAAACTAGCACAATTCAGTCGAAGCGAATATTACTCATTAGTAAGTGTCAGGTAGGTTTATTATGAAATTGGAAATGCACAATTATGCACAAAAACTCGATTCAATTTTATCATTGAATGATTAATTCAATCTTATAATAAACCTACCCGACACTTGCTAATGAGTAATATTCGGTTCAACCTGAATTGTGCTAGTTTTCGAGTGAATCTGAAACGTGATATTTTTCATTCTCAATCTGAAACGTGTTCTTTTCCATCCGGAATCTAAAACATGCTCTTTTTCACTCGGAATCTGAAATGTGCTCTTTTCCACCCGGAATTTGAAATGTGCTGTTATTCGTATCGGGCGTCGATATATTGTAAGAATTCGCATATGGGTATATACTATGTATGAGAGACGCGGAAGATGTATAATTACAAGTACATATATATAGTATATGATTTCTTTGCGAAAGGAATTCGTCATTATAATTATATTATATATGTTATGTTTTATTCTTAGAATTGATTAAACAATATACACGTCGTATTATATACTACATAATACCAAGAATAAAATGATATTTTTTTCTTTCATTATTATTGCGGTAAATATAAAATATGTATATATATATATTATTATTATGTAAGATAATATTACTTGGTATACAGAAATAGAAGAGCTTGTATACCTATTTCTTCATTATGCGATATATATATACATATATATAGTATAGGTAGTACTTACGAAAAAGATGAAATTGAAGAAGCACAAAAAGTACTTAGCGCATCGTGAACCGCACCCCATATTTAAATCCACGCGTTACCTGCAAAAAATATAAAGAAAAAAACGAAAAAATTTTTAGTACGTATACATACTTATAAAAATTCTATATAATTAAATAATAACTGTATATATAATGTGTTAAATAATTATCGGAACTATATATATTATATACGCGACGTTGTTGTTTTAGATAAATAATTAGCCTACGGTTTATAGTATAGGAGGGTTCGTAAACCATCTGGAGTAAAACGCATATATATATATATACGAGGTATTCCACGCCGTTTCGAACGGTCAAAAAAATCACCGATTCCGAAAAAATCATAATTTGGTCCTCGAACACAACTATATCGAAAGAATTTTTGTGAATTTTTTCAGAATTTTCGGATCGCATTTGTGGATTTTTTCCAAATTCCAACTTTTTCTACAAACTTCCGTATCTCAAAAGTATAAGATCCTACAAGAAAATTTATGAGACACAAAAGTTGCAGTTTCGAATCAACTTTCTGAAAAAAAAATTTTGGGAATTTATCGAATCCCAAAAATACCAATTTTTATCAAAAATACACAAAAATCGTTTTTCAATCAATACGTCATCTTCGATTTGCCTCAATAAATCACAGAAAATACTCTCAAGTGTAGACAACAACCCTGTGTATTTTGGTTGAGATGGGTGGCGCAATCGTTTGGAAGATATGCTTTATTAATTTTTTTCTCAGAAAAAAAAAAAAAAAATTAAAAAAAAAAAAGAATTAATAAAGCATATCTTCCAAACGATTGCGCCACCCATCTCAACCAAAATACAGGGTTGTTGTCTACACTTGAGAGTATTTTTTGTGATTTATTGAGGAAAATCGAAGGTGACGTATTGATTGAAAAATCGATTTTTGTGTATTTTTGATAAAAATTGGTATTTTTGGGATTCGATAAATTCCCAAAAAAATTCTTTCAGAAAGTTGATTGGAAACTGCAACCTTTGTGTATCACAAATTTTCTTGTAGGATCTTATACTTTTGAGATACGGAAGTTTGTAGAAAAAGTTGGAGTTTGGAAAAAAATCCACAAATGCAATCTGAAAATTCTGCAAAAATTCACAAAAATTCTTTCGATATAGTTGTGTTCGAGGACCAAATTACGATTTTTTCGAAAGCGGTGATTTTTTTGACCGTTCGAAACGGCGTGGAATACCTCATATATAATATATTATATACTATATTAATTTTTATTTTTTTTTTCTAAATTACAAATTGTACGAGCGATGGTTATATCATAAGCACACTTTGGCACAGATATACATATCAACGTATATGTATCCATTACCTACAACGTGTATATAATAAGTTGATCGTTACCTGTTTACACCCCACCCCCCCCCCCCCCCCCCCCCCCCCCCCAATTAACGGCTTTTAGTAGCCATTAAAACGTACCTACCTATATATATTATACCTATATAATATATGCTACTGTACTTGGTAATTTCTATGTATGTAATATATATGCATATTGCATATATACATAATATATAATATGTATAAGCAATAATCACGTACAACAAACAATAGACATACCTGTGTGTATTTATGTATGTCAATGTTGTTGTTATACATATGGAAAACAAATGACTATGTACTGAACAGCACACTAAACAATTGCAAATATACGTTCTTACATATGTATGTAAATGGTTTAACGCATATATACGTGTATGTCTAACGTTATTTTATTCACGTGCTGTAACAACTAATACCATAAATACCTATTATACCGTACATACATATATATAGAATATATATCGTATATATTTAAATTTTAAATAGTATATAAACGCTAAACGACTGCAAATCAACAAACAACTTCGTCATCTTTATTTCGATATAGGATATGTATAGTATATTCTTAGATATATATATATATACTATGTACAGGGTGATTAGGATTGAGAGGATCATATTTTCAGTATATAGAAATCAAAATAATGCGAACCGTTCAACTTGAATCACACTATAGAAAATTTGAAGATAGTAGTATATATTATACGCGCAGCACTCTGATATATTGAAATCATATGGCCTTCGGTAATTCTTTCTCGCATCGACCGCCGCGATCATATATATATATACGTATAGTAAATATGATATGAACCGCGTATTATAAGAGTTGACCTCAAATATCTAAAATTATTATTGAGGTTTTGATGGAACCGAGAGATTTGATATCATCTTCTTTATATGAACTAGTTTTTTTTTTTCTATTTTTTTGTTGTTGTAAGTTCAATTTATGTATTTCAAACCCGTAGTTTATATGATGATCGCATAATAATAATAATAATAATCTTCATCTTTCGCATTATGTACAGATGTTCAAGAAAAGTCTCGTCAACATATCATGAGATCCTATAATTAGGATATAAATAAACAATGACGATATCAATCAATCAATTAATTAATTGATTAATTAATAAAATGAAGCTAAAAGTCGATATTTATCGTATACATATATATATCTTATAGGTTTTAATTAACTACTTCATTTTCTCTTCATTTTGTCTCTTTGTGTTAATAGGGCATTATTCTCTCTCATAGTTATATTCAAATTTCAAATCATGACACACTCGCTTATAGTTCCCCCTGCAGCTAAACAATCATATAGTTTCGATGTATAGGTATACGTACGTACGCGAGCTGTTAAAACGCGGAGATGTATAGTAGACAGTTTATACACACTTCGAGCCTCCTCATCTAACTACTATAAGCTTTATACCGTCGTGGCGTGGCGCTCGGCGTATGTATATGTACATACATATCGTATATAGTATTATAATGTACGTAACGTAACTACGTCCCGCACTGCACGGATATTACGAAGTAGGTACGAATAACACGCGATTAACGTTAATGATAAAAGTTACCTACTTCCGGCTCACTTACCTATACACTTAAATATACAATAAGCTAACAACTTAAGAAGAGAATTTCGATGCATCTCCAAATATATATATATATATATATATATATATATATTAGGGTGGCCGTTAAAAAAAAAAATTCCGGGCCGCCCCCCAAATGGACTCGAAATAAATCAAAAGTCATCCTGTAATTTTTTCAGATTTTTATTTTAACGCTTGACCCTTGACCACAGAGGTCGAACTTCTCCATTTGAAATACACGGGGTTTCGCGGTCCTTTCAGTTATTATTCCACTATGGGTCTAATTATGAATATAAAAATCTGAAATTCTCACAGATTGGTCTACGAGTATGCTTCTCCGTGAAGAAAAAATGGCCACCCCCCTGCCCTCTAAATTTTGTATGGTTCATCCCATGCCAATGTGATCATTTTTTTTTTTTCTCCAATTTCATCGAATGTTGCTCAAAAACATTGGAAATATATGTTTCCCAATGTTTTTCGGTTTTTTTCACATTTCGTATGGGATATTCCGACATTGTTTTCCGAAAGTGTTTTTAATTTTTTTACAATTCCATTTAATGTTTTCCAAAAACATTAAAAATATATGTTTCCCGATGTTTCTTGGTTTTCCCACATTTTGTACTGAAGTGGTTTTCGGTGTGCTTTTGCAGCATTTTGGTTTTTTTTTTTTTTTTTTTTTTGTATTTAGCAAATTTTTTTGTTAACGTCATCCATGTAATTTTTGAATAAAGTCAACTCTTTTGTTATAGATTTTTTTTCGCAAAAGAAATCAACAAGGAGTTACAAAGTCAACTTTCGCATTAGAATCGATTATTCCCTTTACCCGAAGTCCGTATGATATTGGATAATGTCGAAATATCCCATACGAAATGTGAACAAACCGAAAAACATTGAGAAACATATATTTCCAAAGTTTTTGAGCAACATTCGATGAAATTTGAGAAAAAAAAAAAAAATGATCACATTGGCATGGGATGAACCATACAAAATTTGGCGGTCAGGGGGGTGGCCATTTTTTCTTCACAGAGAAGCATTCTTGTGAACCAATCTGTGAAAATTTCAGATTTTTATATTCATAATTAGACTCACAGTGGAATAATAATTGAGAGGACCGCGAAACCCCGTGTATTTCAAATGGAGAAGTTCAACCTCTGTGGTCAAGGGTCAAGCGTTAAAATAAAAATCTGAAAAAATTACAGGATGAGTTTTGATTTATTTCGAGTCAATTTGGGGGGCGGCCCGAGAGTTTCATGTTTTTTCCCGTTTTAACGGCCACCCTAATATATATATATAAAAATAAAAAATGTAGTCAAAATTCCGGGTTCCTATCTCGATTCTATAAGCACTGCCCCAAAGCCTTTGAACTTTCCCATTTAAATAACACACGATTTTTAGTACTTCGGGGTTATTTTATACTTAATATCCTATATATAAGACGAAAATCGAGGGGGTAACTATTCGTGAAATAGTTGGGACAGTTAGCTATGAAATGGTATGAAATTATCTTGAAATTATTGTGAAATGGGTTAAAATGGTTTGAAATGGTCTGAAATGGTTTGGAATGCTTGTGAAATGGTATGAAATGGTATGAAATGCTTGTGAAATGGTATGAAATGCTTGTGAAATGGTATGAAATGCTTGTGAAATGGTATGAAATGATTGTGAAATGGTATTAAATGGTATGAAATTGTGTGGAATGCTTGTGAAATGGTATGAAATGGTGTGGAATGCTTGTGAAATGGTATGAAATGGTATGAAATGCTTGTGAAATGGTATGAAATGATTGTGAAATGGTATTAAATGGTATGAAATGGTGTGGAATGCTTGTGAAATGGTATGGAATGCTTGTGAAATGGTATGAAATGGTGTGGAATGCTTGTGAAATGGTATGAAATGGTATGAAATGCTTGTGAAATGGTATGAAATGCTTGTGAAATGGTATTAAATGGTATGGAATGCTTGTGAAATGGTATATGAAATGGTATGGAATGCTTGTGAAATGCCGGTGAAATGATATGAAATAGTTGTGAAATCATATATGAAATGATTTTGAAATGTGAAATAGATGGGACACGCACAAGTTTGAAGTTGTTACCCCCTCGGCGAAAATCGTGTTTTATCAAATTGGGAAAATTCGTAGACTTTGGGACGGTACTTAGAATTGAGTTAGGAACCTGAGGTTTTGGCTACATTTTTTTGCACATATTTGAACACGTCCTAGTGAATATGGGAGCATTGAAATTCGAAAATGATCAAATTAAGGACGACCCTAATATACAAATACGTGCATTAGATTCTATCCACACATCGAGGGCTGGAGCAGGTATCGCTCCATTCTTTAGTTCTAATATACAGAGGCTCGGAAACCTCAGCACTACACAATGTATACGTTTCGAAGGAGGAGCAGCAGGTGCTCTGCTGCAACAGCAGCGGGCCAACAAAACCGTAAAGAATTTTAATCTCAGAAGCAACCTGAGAACACGGAATGCGGTCTATAGATCTAGGTGCGTAGATATCAGAGAGCTGTATACACATAGTAGGTATGGATGTATATTGAAGCGATTGATCTATAACTTCCGATTTAAGGTATTTTGTGATCAGCTCATGCATCGATATATATATATATATATATATATATATATATAAAATAGTAGAAATGAAATGATATGTTAGGAATAAATAATTGGTGTGTATAGTATATATTTTTTTATTTG
The DNA here is from genome assembly GCA_943736025.1 of Tenthredo mesomela. Lineage (NCBI taxonomy): Eukaryota > Metazoa > Arthropoda > Insecta > Hymenoptera > Tenthredinidae > Tenthredo > Tenthredo mesomela. Next base: position 3,596,630 of record OX031018.1, read on the forward strand.
TTATATAATAATGATTTTTAATAAATTATTCCTATATATATATTATATATACCTGATCTTTAGAGGTATATAGGTGCATATTATATATAATATAGGTTTGATATAATATTCCTGGGAAAAGGTAGGTATATACAGCAGGGTTTCGGGTTCCGCTGCACTTTCACTCAACTTCCTCGAAGACGTCGACGTCGACGACGAAAAGGTGAGGACGAAGACCAATATAGTATACGAAGACTGAGAATGCACGTGCCCGGATGTTCTTATACTTCTTCGGCGAGGTTTATAGCCGCGGATGCACAAAAGCAGACTCAGCGAAGTAGAAGAAGAAGAAGAAGAAGAAGAAGAAGATGAAGAAGAAGATGAAGCAGAAAACGAAGAATTGAAATATATATGCATAGTGTATAATACTATGCGCCATATAGCGATCCCCTATTCACCTTATTTAAGCTGGGACGTGTCATTATCCCCGCGTAATATTAATTAAAAGAGACGTGAATACGTGAATAAAATCTTTGGTCATATATATATATGTATAAAAGCGTATAATCTCCTCATTCTCAAAAGATTATTCTAATTAAAAGTATTTACGATAATAAGACGGCGGGGTTGAAGTTAATTCGAATTAAAAAAAAAAAAAAAAAAAAAAAAAAACTCCGTAAAAATTACGAATTTAAATAGAATAATTAATTAATTATCCGATACACAGTTTTTTAGAAAAAATATTTTCCCACACAAGTTTATAATACAGAGCCGACTTGAAAAAAAAAAATACTTTGTAACGAAGAACACCTGAGATTCAAAATTCCGAAAGGCTAATTAGATCCGGAAGGCCGAGTCTTTGAAATTTGACTCGGGCTGTATCGATCGTATCGAAATCAATATAAGTATTTGGTATGGTCAAATAAATCGTCTTCAGATTTACTTTTTTTTGTAAATCTTTTCAATAATTGTTGATAACATCATGAAGTAGTTGTATAGATTGAAGTAAATATAATAAAGTGGATTTTCGTAAAGAGGATGTCGATTAATATTTTTTTTCTCTCTCTGTTTTACATCCTGAGAAATGGACCGAAATTTTCGGATATTTTTTCCAAACCTTCGGGGGGGGGGGGGGGGGGGGGGGGGGGGGGGATTTGAATTTTCGTAAATTCAATTTTCTAAACTTGAAATCGTTCGATGAAACACATAAATTCGGAATTTTAACCCGGCTTCTTCAGACTATAATAATACTTACGTGTATGAACTATGACTCTCAAGTCAGATTCCCCTACGTTCATTCCCATCCCTTTTCTTTCTTTCTTGTTACTCCAGATGCTATCGTCGGGGGTCGGGGTCGGTTTCAGTTCGTCGGCCGTTTGGTTTGTCTCTCTGTCTGTCTGTCTGTCTGTCTGTCTCTCTGTTTCATTGTCAGTTTTTGTTCCCACGAATTAAATATATAAAGAATGACTCTTTAGTCTAAGACGTTATACGAATGTCAAGTGTATAAATGTACAACGTATTACGATATTCTGTATACCTAGTAAATATTATAATAATATGAAGTCGAAAGAATTTTTAAAGGATATCAAATTGTTCGAGAAAAATGAATTAGGTATACCTAATAAAATCAAGTTTTCTCATTTCTTTTCGCGTTTCTCTTCTTTCTTATACCTATTTATTATTTTTTTTTTTTTGTATGAATGAATGAATGAATGTGATTTTTATAAATAGGATTTCTTATACACGGATTAGTCGATATAGAAATAAAAAAAAGTTAAATTCTTTTTTATACTGTATTTAATTATTATTTTTATTTTTTTTCGCGCGCAGCAGATTATGCGAAGAATTGCAAATTAAATATTTAAATTAACGTTTCGCGGATTGTATAATATAATATATGTGTGTATATATATTCTCTCTCTCTCTCTCTCTCTTTCTTTCTCTCTCTTTTACGACACCGCTATACAAAATAATATACAATTAACATATATAGGTATATACATATACATATATACTATTATTATAGGTAAAGAGAATTTACGACGACGAAGGTTTTACGACTTTTTCAATAAACTGGCCGGCGAGCGCGAAATTATATATATGTATATTATATTTTTATATTTTCAAACAATTTCTAGGTAAAATAAAAATAATAAGTTTACGGAGAAACTATATATACTATAATATTATAATGTGCGATCGTTGTTATATATATATATATATATTATTTTTTATTTTTATTTTTTATACAAACACGTATTATGTTGTTACTATACATATATTCATTCTTTCTCGATTTCGAATTCGAAAATTACAGATTCAGATTTTTTTAGAAAAGGTATGTTTCCCCGAAAAGTCTATATATACACATATTATAATATAGCCGCGATTTAAAAGAATCTTCACACAAAGAATATATTAGCTGCAATTTAGAATTTTTAACGTTATCGTTAGCTTGAAAATTTCGGAATTCCAACATGCCCCTATTATACTATACTTTTATACTGATATCGCGTCACTAATGCCATAAGGTCGTAAGCGTAAAAAAAAAAAAAATTTTTTTTTTTTTTTTTTTTTTGCGGATATGCTCAATCGATGTTATATCGCATGAAATAGATTTTTTGCCACCAAAAAGACAAAAAAATTTTTTTTTTTTTTTTTTTTTTTTTGCGGTTACGACCTTATGACATTAGTGACGCGATATAGTATTTCGGTAATATATATGCATGATTCTGCGTATATGTAAAACGTAGTATATATAATATACGTATATATGTATACTTGTATTATTACATCTATCTACTACATAATGATACTGAAAAAAAAAAAAAAAAAAAAATATATATATATATACTCCAGTTTCAACCGTAATCAACGCCCCGTTTGTAATATTAGTGATCATCATGTAGGTATAAGGTATACCTAGTATATATATACCTAAGGTAGGTTTGTATGTCAGGTTGGTCTTAAACAGACACACAAGATTCTCACATTACAACACGAATGTAATATAGTTATATATATATTTGTATACTAGATAAAATATATGTAGACACGATAAAACTCGCGCGATGTATTTTTTCTTTATTTCAGTTACACATATATTATCCATCCATCCTCGTAAGAATATTATTATTACTACAATAATTGTTACATAAAAAATGAAAAAAAAAAAAAAAAAATGAGAAAACAATAAAAAAATAACTATTAGTAGATTTATATAAACTATCGAAAAGTAGTATAAATTGTAGGAGGATGCAACGCATAGGCGTTGAACAAATTCCAATTAAGCGATTGCCGCACGCGTTAATAACTAACAATCGAGAAGTACATATAAAATTCCGAAGGTTAAATTAAACCCAGTCAGGTTTTACCAATAGAGATTTATATATACATATTATATATGTGCGCGAGTATACGTATGTGTTTGTAACGCTTTATAAGCAAAGACCTTACGAATTTACGCATCTTTACAACATATTGCGTCACTAATGCCATAAGGTCGTAAGCGCCAAAAAAATTTTTTTTTTTTTTTTTTTTTGTGGATATGCCCAAACGATGTTATATGTCATGAAAAAGATTTTGCCACCAAAAACACGAAATTTTTTTTTTTTTTTTTTTTTTTTTTTTGGCGCTTACGACCTTATGGCATTAGTCACGCGGTATATACTACAAGCAACGTGATATAAAACAGCCAACGCTACGGTACAACCAGGGAGTGTTAATTACCTCACATATAGTAATATTATATTCATATATATATATATATCCTAACTCCAGTATGTATATAGGTACATCATAGATATATTATACACCCATCTGTGAAATTTACTTAAATAGAGTTTTTCGGCTACATAAGATTACTTTTAAATAATAAGTTAAGCAATATATACTGCAGGTATATCGCCGGGCGTGATATGTGCAGCTCGGGGCAAGGCCAGTGTAAAAGTAGTAACGTGTAAACTAAAACTACTATATAGTAATAGTAATATTATAATATAAAGTTAAAGAAATACTACATATAGAAATAACGCAACGCTAATACAATGCTACGTGTAACAATTTCTAAGTATACCTATGTATGTATTATTTTAACCGCGTTCGTGTACCAGCTGTTCACCATATATAAGTATAATAAATATAGTGTAACTAACTAACTAACTAACTAACAACTAATGAACGTCATACTGTAAAAATAACTTATGACTCTATACTAGAGTAAGTATATATACAGCTATACGCAAATATTCTACGAAAATTCTTTTCTCTTTACAGAAAAATGTGGGGATTTCTTAGCAAATTAATATCCTGATGACGAATTGGTTAATAATACAGTTCAATCTGTGATTCAATATATAACTTATAGCGTTAAATTTTTATCTATATTCAATGAAAAGAACAATCGATATATATATATATAATTATATAGGTAGTGCGTTTATAATAATATAATACGGGCGTGTACGCATCTGCAGCAGCACCAAACGACTTTCATCGACTTTCAGTAAGAAGAAGCATTAAGTAGTAGTAGTAGTAGTAGTAGTAGCAACAAGTGGTGCTTGCGCTCCTTCTCAATTCTAAACTTTTCGGTATGCATATATACTAGTATGTAGGTAGGTATAGCTATATCGTGTGTATTATCACAGCGCGAATCACTACTATACCTAAACTCTAGTATGTGTGTAAAAAAAAAAGGACTCTGAGCTCCGCGTGCCATAGAGAAAGCATTATTTACATATTGTTAGAAAAATTTGTCTTCTAAACGCGCGCTTTACTTACAATAAATTATCATATTCTTATATATATATATATATATATATTATATTAAAACTTGAACAAAAAGTAAAGGTTGATGTTTGATAAAAAAAAAAAAAAAATATCACACAGTGTTTATATAGAAATCGTAAATAATAGTATTTTTAATACGCGATACATGGTATAGAAAGAAAACTCACCCTTAACGAGATGAAAGAAGAAGAAGAAGAAAAAAAAAACAAAAAAAGAATTAAAGAAACGTTGATCTCAGCTCACGAATATCCACACAATATATTATAACACAATAACTATTTATTTCCGTGATATATATATATATATATATATATATGCAGTAGGGTATTAGTAGAATAATAAATTATTACAAAATATATAATTTAAATATCGAGAAAGAGAGAGAGAGAGAGAGAGAAAAAAAAAAACGAGACACTTGTAAAAACACAATTTCTAATTATTTATATTATAGTTGTTGTTGTTGTAACTATTGTTGTTGTTATTGTTGTATAATTCACTGTTTCTTGACAGCATATTACCACGGCTAATCTATATAATATATATCTTTTTTTTCCTATTTATTTATTTATTTATTTATTTAATATATAGTTTTTAATTTTATCACCGCGTCTTGCGTATAATATCATAGAACGTTTACCGCGCATTTGCAACTGCAGCAATATACCAATACTTTGTCACTACTATTAGACCGCTGGGTTTGGGTCGACTGGCTGGCGGTGGCTTGACGCTTGTAGCTTGTAGCTACGACGTCAAACCAAACCCCACGGTCGCCCGCCGGGACCAAGAAGAGAGAGAGAGAGACAGAGAGAGAGACAGAGAGAGAGAGAGAAAGAAATGAGAGAGACAAAATCAAAGAATTAAATAAAGAAAGAAAGGAAGAAAGGAAGACGAGGGGATAGATAGATAGATAGATAGATAGATAGATAGATATACATAGGTATAGTTAGATGTAGTACACAGATGCGCACGTGACGTTACAATAATTATTCATAATAAATTATGAAGTAATATAATATGTATAGGTATATATATGAGAGAAGGGGTTAGGGGATAAACGCATATGTATATATATATATATATATATATATATATGACACAGACACTTACCGTGTGTCGACGAACGGGGACTTTATGGTACATACAAGGAAAATAAAGAGGGTAGGGGGGGGGGGGGGGGGGGGGGGAGGAGGAATGGGAATAACAGGTGATAAAGATCCACTCACTAGAGGCGATATACGATTCTTGATTTCGCGACTACGTGATTTTTTTTGATTTTTTTTTTTTTTTTTTTTTTTTTTTTTTTTAGACCTTGCGTATACTATATATACTAATATTACGACGATCGAAATCCGCGAGTTAAAATTACCGTAAAAATGACGTATAACACGTGTGGTAACGACCACGAGCTACCTACTTAATAAACCGGTGTATGCGTATATGTATAATAGTATAACCGAGTCAAAGATACTATTTTTATGTTTTTTTTTTTTTTTTTTTTTTTTTTTTTTAGCTTTATGTATTTCAGACACACGCGATTTAACAGATCGGTCTTCTAACTGAAAACTACTATAGTTATGAGTTTATGACATACATACAAAACCTTGGTGACGATGTTCGCAGTTAGACGCTCTTCTTTTTTTTTTTTTTTCAAATTTTCAAATTCAATAAAATTTTAAATATGATTATTTATTTTAATTATGATTTATATTATGTTATTGGAGATCCAGGAAAATAAATAAAGTATAAATTATAATATATATATATATATACATAGTATGTTTGTATTGTAATGAATGCATGATAATAATAATAATAATAATAATAATTTTGATAATCAGAAACGTATATTTTCTAAAATACAATTGTATTTCACAGCTTATAATATCTACACTGTATACTATACGCGTTTATATTATAGTGTTATACTATTATAGTATATAATACATATTTATGAAAATTTTTTTTTTTATAATATTTTCAACCTTTATTATATACGAATTCTTTAGGATAAAACGAATAATGTATTATCAATGATCCATTCTTAGGAAACAGAAAGAAGAAAAAAAAAAAAAAAAAAAATGGAAGCCTGATACTAATAATTATGAAATTGAAGACATAACATAATGTAATGTAATGTAATATGTAAAATAAAATAATATAAAATAATTCAAGAAAATATAAGTAGTATATAATTATTCTTGCGGGCTTTACACTCTAATCTCAAAAACCGGAGGAGAATAGAGGAGGATAAATGAAAGATTGAAAAAGCAGCCTTAATATGCATATATTATGTAAAAGAAATGAGGCATTATTATTATTTATTTTTTTTCGTTTTTCGTTTTTCGTTTTTTACTTCATTAGCTAATAGCTAACGCGACGCAGAATAATGACTTTATAGTATATGTATACTATATTAAAATCGTTTACTTCTGGCTAGAAACTGATATTTTAGTTGATCCAACATTTTTACCCGGTAAAATACAGTTGCTGGAACTCAATCTTACTTCAACTTGTTTCAAAGATGCTAATTTGCTGTTGTAACCATTAGATTCTCCCTTTTTCTGGGCTAATAAACCTGACAATTTACACTGAGAAGATAATTTCTGACTTTCATTACCGTCATTCTCAGATCTGACCTCTCCACCGCCGCCCTCATTCTCGGTAGCAACAGTTTGTTGTTGATTCGATTGCTTTTTCTTAAGCGTTTTTTGACTCGTTATTACTGCTGCTCTATGAATAGCTGATTCTTTACGAATCAGCTCGGTTAAATCATAGATAAAATCTTCGTGCACAGGTTTAACTCGATTTCTTGTTGGTCGTTGCCTCTTTATTTCATCAAGTTTACGCGACGTATTCAAACAAGTTGTTTTACTCTTTATATTCTCGTTTATAGAACCAGAATCTTTACCCTCATTCTTATTTAGCTTAGGTTCTTCATCGGGAGTTCGGCTAACATTTGAAACCTCTGATCCCCCTTGTGCTGTACCGAAAATCACTTCCATTACCATTTTTCTTAAATCTGGATCTTTGTCCAATCTCCCTTGGGATTGAGGCGATGTTTCTTCAGCGACAGGCTTCTTAGACCTCCCAACTTCCTCCGCAAGCTTTGATTCTACCTCCGATTCGGATTTGCCATCTGGAAACAGTGGAAATAAAATTAAAAGATTGAACAATGAACAGAAGAATCTATTAGGAGTTTTATCATTCTATCCAGAATTAAAGCGCAAAAATCACCAGCTTTGGCAGGTTTTTCATCATCTGATGCCTTCTCAATCTCCCCTTCGCTCGATTTATTATGGAGAGTTTCGCCGCCGTTCGAACCGCCGTTAACTTGAGAAATTTCGTTTGATTTTGATGATGATTCAGATACGTCTATGATTTCTGGTTCTGAATTAGCCGCGTACGACTTTGCCAAATCCATCAATATTTCCTGACCAAGAACGCTCTGATCTGGTGGAATCTGCACTACCATATCGGCTATAACTGCTCTGTTGTTTTTAGCGTCATGAACCTTGTTGCAATGTGCGACGCAGTCGCATTTCACAAAACATTTATAGTCGCATAATTTGCAGCGATATCTGTGCCAACCGATATGCACCGCCATATGTCTTCGTAGGTTTGTCATAGATGTGAACTTCCTATGACATGGTAGACACTGCAATTTGCGCAGATTTGCTATAGTAGCTATTCGGTTCTCCATAACAGTCAGGGGGTTTGGTATGGTCGATTCCTTTTCAGTAGTCGGCGAGGATTCTACAGAGCTCTCACTTTCACCTGAAACAATTAACACTAATGAAATAAGCTCGGCTTTTCTCATTGAAACGTAGTTTTCCGAGGATAAATTCCACAGCTTCTCCTTACCAGAGCCGTTGACTAATTCTTTGGGACTATTTACGAGAGAAACCCTCCGCTTTTTTGGACCAAAACTTATCGCAACTGTTCTAGCTTTGTCAATGCTTGTAAATATTATTTCAGGAGAGTCGGGCATGTTCATCATCAGCGAATCCTCATCACCGGTCAACATTCGTTCTTTACTGATCGAGGTATCAGAAGTAGGAGAGGGTGTTTCGGTCAATGAACTTCTGGATAAATTATTGCCGATCATTTCCCAGTCCGCGTTGCTTATTCTTGATACGTTTTCTACCCGTATAGACAGTTCGCTATTCGTTGTTATTTTCGGAGGTGTTTCTTCCGGCACATCATTTGAAATCTCCATAAGTCGTATGGCGCTTTTTTTCGGAACTTTTTTCTTGCTAGTCTGAGCTCTGTTCAACACGACTGATTCCACCTTGTCTTTGGCCACGGAATTGTTATCCTCTACCACATTGTTTGGCGATGGTGTTTTCCCTGATCTCTTTGATTTAGTCCCCGATCCAGCCGCTGCTTCGTTGCATGCGGCTATTCGTTTTGAACATAATTGGGAGTGAGAAATCAACGCTGCTCTTCTATCAAATCTTCTACCGCAACCACCGCATCGTTGTAGCTCTAAGTCGAGTTCGAAGTGCTCCATCCATTCCTGTTAATCAGTAATTCACAATTTTTAGTCAGTCACAATCTTAATAATAATTGACATCATTTTTTGCTGGTAAAAAAAATTTTCAGTTAATGAAACATCGCTGTTTGCCATAATAATATTATTTTTATCAAGTTTATAGCAAAAGAACAACAAACATATTTTTTACCTGAGTATTGTTGCTTGTCTGGGGTTCCGACGCTTTGGATAATTTGATCAACGAATTTTCTTTCTCTATATCTTCAGCGCCTGTAGTTTCCTTTCTAAATGCTTTCTCCTGTATTTGAGTCCGTAGTTTTCTCACCTGTTCGTTGGTCTTCCTATGCACTGTAGATTTCAATACATAAAAAAATGTTATTTTTCAATATAACAAGAAACTCTCTAGAAAATGAATACCGCCTATTAATAATATGCAGCATTAATGGCTACCTTTACATAGGTGGCGGTGTACACTCCAAGTATTAGCGAATGTGCTTTCGCAGCATGGACATGGATAACACGTTCGATAAGATACGTGCAGAGATTTCATGTGATAGGTCAACGTCTTCCTGGTGGCAAACTTTGCGTTACCTTAAATGAGAAAATGTTGAGTTATAACAAAGCCAAATTTTCGTTTGCTCCAATAATTTTCAGACAAACCGAGAGTATTATACTTACATACTGAGCACACTAGATCACGATCGCATTGTGTGTCCGTGCTGATTCCTTCCTCGTCATCACTGCCGTACATTTGTAACGGACTATCGCTTTTTTCAATCGAATGACCCTCAGGACTAAGAACTGCGGTATTCTGATCGACCATGTATTGCAGTTCTTTTATCTGTGAAAATGATTAGACACCGTATAATCATGAGTTAATAATATCTCCTCGATGTCCACGATGGCTCAATATCAGTTCATTTGTACCTGTGTTTTCATTAGATCTGCGGTACCGAGTCCACCTAAAGTTGGCGCAGTAGCAGTTTGATAAACTGCAGTCTTAGTCGAGTCTATTTCTTCGAGAATAATCTGTGGGTCTTCTCTATCAGTCTCCATTCCTAGTTCTAATTTTCGTTTAGATTTTTCAATCGGAAAGTTTGCTTCGTCTAATAAATTTTCGTTTATATCTTCGGTCTTTTTTTTTTGCAGCATATCAACCACAGATGTTAAATCTTTTTTCAAAGATTTCCTGACCACTTGACTGCGCAATATTCTTATATTATTATCGTCTTCCTTGCCGTTAATATCAGCGGCTAATTCGCTGTCCGGGATAAACGTTTCGGCTGACATCTGAAAAAATTCGTAGCATACTTTAAGTCCCGAAATTGTATGACGATGTGATATTCAATGATAATTTTTCTTACGATATGATCGTTTCTGATTTTTCTGCACAAAGTGACGTTGAATTTTTCCCTGCAGTATACCCGTTTGTGAGAAATGAAATTAGCAAGGCTTCTGAAAAGACTGCGACAAATTCTGCACTCGTAAACAACGTCGCATTCGTAAGATAGCATAGTCTTAACTTCGTCGCCTCCAATTTCTAGCAGTTTTGTAACTTCGAGTAAACTCGACACGCTTATGTCTATCGGTTTGCGTAACTGTGACAAATCTGGTCCGACACCATTTTCCACAGATTCTTTATTGGCGAATTTTACCCTACCAAATCTAGCGTTATTCTTCTTAGACTTAGCTCTTGGTTTTATGGTCTTCATTTTCTGAAATGTTTTTTATTTTTTTTTTTACTTTTTTTTTTAAACTCCAATATATGAATGGTGTCGATCTAAGATGGCCGATGCTGAATAACACATGTTTCAAAATGCTAAAAAATTTAATTTCCAACTATTTCAATATAACAAATCGAATTTGTTGAATAAAAAAGCTCAATAGTCATAGTTTGTCATTTACTAATCTTCTCATTCATGATAAACTAGAATTTATATTTAAATATTATTTTCAACACCGAAGGAGCGGTTACGATGCACACAATCATCGGATCGTAGTTTGTGAATAATACAATTCCTAAACGATATTCAGCATCGTCTTATAACGACTCGAAAATATGATTAAAGTTTGAAAATTTGTTCAGCAATAATAAACATGTATTGATAAACGCGATTCGATTGATATATAGGGTAAGCGGTGCATCGAGCGTATGAAATATAGTTTCAAGGTAGTTTGTCGACCGCTTTATACTCCGATAGTTAAAAGTGGGTTTTGAGTTGTGAATTAAAGACGAAATCTTTTGACTGCAAGATATGAATGGTTCAAGAAATTATAAACGAGGAACAAGATAAAGGCGGATTTAATAAAAGAGGAAAGCATGGTTTAGGGAAAATGGATGTGTTGTGTGTTGCGAAGAAGCGGTTGATATGTATGTGGATAGCAAAATATACCAAAATATATTGCATGATATATAAACAAGGTATTAAAAATGTATTTATAAGATATAAACGACTGAGATTTCATTCAAATATTTAATATAACAAAAATGTAAATGTGCAATCGAGTTGATATAAAATGAATAAACCCCCTTATCTAAGGGGTCAGAAAACATGGCATGTCTCTCCTTCGTTTTAGAGTATCAAAATCAATTCTCAAGCGGTATAAAAGTACGGATATTATATAAGTATAATTGTATTTACCAGTTTAATACAATAAAAGATCACTCCGTAATCAAATATACAAGTTATTTATAATAAATGTTATAATCCATACGATTCATTACTCACTGACCTCCATTTTTAGACTAAAGGTTCCCACCTTCACCGTCTTTTATACGTAAATAAATAGGCAGCACTTATTTTAACCGCACGATTCTAGTACTACTATACTACTAGCATATACTATTTTTCACCTATTATATGCAGTGTAAATATAATACATAATCGTTTATATAAAAGAAGAATATTAATTTTTATTCAATTCTAAACGACACAGAAAAAACGTTCGATTATTATATTACATATGTATATGAATTAGATTAATGACAGATGATGAATTCTATATCACGAGGAACGCTGCTGACACGGGTATACGATCATTCTATTAACTATTCTTAATATTAACCTATAATAGTCATTCTTATAATAATAAAAATAAATCTAATATCAAAACTGATTATATATACCTAGATTAAACTATTTTATTACATTAGGATATAAAAATTGTAAAATTATTATTACACTAAGTTATAATAATGTTCAATTACGTCAAGGTTACGTCTTCGATTTTAACGCCGAGATTAAAACTGGCTAATAAAATTTTACCGAAAATCTATTCACCCCATGAAACTATAAATATTACAAGTAATATTCACACGCAAATTACACATCATGTATCTGCCGCTGAACACGCGACTCCTGGAGATGGATTCGTTAAGAAAATATTTGATAAATACAACCTTTTCAACGTATCTGATATCGTGAGTATCATATAACGAATTATTTATTTATACTAAGGATATAGAAAATATTAGATAGATATTGTGCAAATATTGTTCTATCATTGTTTTATTATCGCAATCATAGTTTATTTATTTTTGTTTTACAGAGATTGAAACAGGCCGGTTATATGCTGTACGAATCTGTAGCTGACAAAATTAATTATACAGAATTTTTCATTGGTATGAAACATCTTTTGTTATAATAATTTGCCTATAGGGGTGGTTTTTTTTTTTTTTTTTTTTTTTTTTTTATAATAACGCATGTGTAAAGATCTCTTAAACCATAATAAAGCATAATTTCAGAGTTTTAACTCTCAGAGTTAGAAGAAAAGCAACTATTTCTTAAATTTTTGATATTTGAATATTTAAGTGTTGAAAAAAAAAAAAAAACACGTGGACACATGTTCCTAGTCATTGACCTTGATCTTGACAAAATATCCCTAATAACGTTGTCTTTAATATTTACCCAGAATTCAATATGAGCGACACATTTTTCTCATGGTTTTTGATCACCGAATTACACGTATGGATGTTGATGGTAAGAACAATGAATGAGGAAGAGGATGGTAAAAAAGTGAGAAATAGTATGGTGGAAGCAATGTGGGCTGATACTAATGCGAGAGCTAAAGCTTTGTGGGTAAGTCGATGATGATTGAAAATATAATCTGTTTTTTTGCGATGTTTGGGTCTCTGTTCTTCAATTCAATCCAATAATAATAATAAAAAAACAATTTATTCTTCTTTTCACAGAGTGAAAATCCCGGCGGTGTTAGAAGAAACGTACAAGAATTATCTGAACAATTTAATTGCGCTATTATTGGATATGACGAAGGTGTTAACGGGGATGATAAGGTCCTTGCTGGTGCAATATGGAGGAGATTCTTTCAGCTTGAGAGAAACAATCCTGAAGATATAGAAAAATTGTTGATTTACATCAGGAAACAGGTAATCAAGGATTACGAGTTACGTGGCTCGGAACGCTTCGATTTAGTCGATACAACTTTTTGTTATTAATGATTTTCTTCTTCTTTTTTTCAGATTATTTATCTCGACCAATTACCCAAACAGGATGTGTTAACAAAGCCTGATATCAACTGGCTGCCTTTAAGCAATATTTAATTAGTCCTAAAAATCAACGTAACAGAATTTGTTATCAAAGTAAAAGTAGTAGATATTATCCCATTGTAAATAGGCATCGTGATTTATTTTTTTTTTTTTTTTTTTTTTCAACCGATAATTATCAGTCATACATGTGTATAATGTATATATATAGTAATACCTAGTTATATAATTTCATTGACTATCTAATCGATTAATACGAATAATCAGAATCATATAAATTATTGACTAATCAATTCAGGAGTGAAAAATTTTGTCTCTTCATTTAGTCGAAATTTTACCTATGTTATACTACACACAAATTTATCCACTTATTAAATTTGAGAAATAAGTACACTGGGTTTGGTCGTTTGCAATGGCAGTTACAATTTTGCATAGTTGATTAGCGCGGCAGCTTTCGTCGCAGCCTCTTGAAACGTAGGAATCGGCTTGCTTGTAGTAATGGCTGTAGAGAGATAATTAGATTAGATTCGACTTATTCCGAAGCAGTATTAGTACTTATCTAACAATTAATCAACGCGGAGTAATCTTACCCGTAGTAAGCAATCAGAAGCGAGCTATCTTGAGTCATACGAATAACCAGATCGTTCAATGAGCTGAGTGAAAGATCCTCGAGTCCGTACTGCTCTTTGAAAGAGTATGACTTGTACCAAACAGGATTCTTTTCTGGTGTCTCATTGGCTAGAGTTAAATTATAGATCCAAGTATCGACGTCTTCCACTTCCTGTGCGATTAGATTAAAATTAAAATTTGATTATATTTCCTGTTATCTAACATCGTTGAGCATACTTACATATGTGGTAGCGTCCACGGTGTATACTTTGTAATTAGGATTCACACTATCATAGGTATTTACACCGCCGCCATTCCAAGCCACTCTTACAGCCTTGGTCGGATTTTCTAGATCATAGATTACACGGATCTCGTCATTGTGGGTATGGCCGTTGAATTCAGCCGTGATAATGTGCGCAAATCTGTTTACAATCTTGCGATATTCTCGGCCCCAAGTGTACTGGCATGAACCAGCTCCTGCAGGTATATGGGCAAGGATGTGGACATACTCTCCGTCCGCCTCAGCTTGCAAAAGAGTTTCAGCTAGCCATTTTAACTGACCACTCGGGTCTTGCGGCTGGTACAGTAGCCACCTAGAGAATGATAGAATTTTTTTATTAGCAATTATTGTTGAGTACTGATACTGTAGATACCGTAACTCACCAGTTATAGGTATAACAGACGTTGTTGTTCATCGCTATGATTCTAAAGCCCGTCTTTGGGGAAACGGTGTAAAAACCACCTTGTAGAATAGTAGAACGAGTAGATTCAGGCAGCCATCCATAGCCGATCCAAATATCAGCTAGGTATTCGTATAGCCAAGAGGTTTCAACTTCTTCATCTTTTACATCCACACTAGCAAAGCTGTGAAGAAGATACATGCATAATTAGGAATATTATGAATGATATGATTGTATGATAAGAAGACCTTTTCAAATCTTACACATTCATTGGATTCGATTCATGATTTCCAATGACTGAGTAGACCGGAATGCTGCCAAACGTGTCATATAATTTTGCAAAAGTTTTTCTTATGCTCTCGTAGATAAGAGTTCGACTAGTTTCCCATACACCGTGATCTATTACATCTCCAGTGAAGTAAACTTGCGTTATATCCTGGAATAAGTTACATAAATATTTGAGTCACGCATTAAAAAGCCCCGCTACATATCTATAAGATATTTTGAGTCCCTTACTTGTTCTTCACTTGCGATTTGATCCAAAGCATTTTCAATAGCGTGCCAAGGAGCGTCGCAAGAATTATAATCTCCCCAATAGCCGGCTACTTCTCCGCTAGTGTTTGTTTCGTTCTGTCCTTTACGACAACATGTTGGATCCGCACAGTTTGGATTACCATAAGGTTCATATGCCGGGTCGTAATGGATATCAGTTATCTGTACGATCTTCAAAGTCTCATCGGTCTCATCGGACGATATATACTTAGCAGTTCCGTCGTCAATTTCAACGGTCCATTCAAACTCTTTATCAGTTAAACTACAAGATTGCGCTTGGAGTACTAGACCACAAACAGACTCGGCAGACAGAGTTGGCTTCTCGTTAAGAATGTAGAATACGATAGGCTATAATCAATCAAAGATTATCGCATAACTTGAACAATTGAAACAGAATTTATACCAACGTTAATCTAAGATCTTACCACGTTCAGCTCTACGACTCCTCTGCAGACTTCTTCGCCGTATATATTCAGACTGACGCATAGATTGGAAATAACATTTGCAATGCTTTCCTTTCCCATGCCTTCGTTATAGTAATTTATAATTACACGTGAGAGGGAGTTGCATAGGGTACAGATAATCGGTGCTTTTGTAACAACGTCAGTGTCCAAATTTGCTGCTCTTAGGACACCGGAAATACCCGAGTCAGCGGAACGTTTTTCAATCGATTTTGTTCTTATACCAGAGTCCAACCACGCATCAATTTCATTTTTAATTGCTGCTTCCAGGCTCTCTAATAGGCAGATAATAGAAAAACGAAATCGAATGTAAAAACTGAGCTTAGATTGGTTTATTAAGTAATATTTAGTATTATTAAATTATACAAAATAAATAGAATGAAAAAATAAGTATTATTCACCTTCTGTAAGGGTAATGGTACTCGATACCACACCTTGTACGAAGAGGATTGCTGCAACAGCTATGTAGACCACCGAGATCTTCATGATCGCAAAGTAGCGAATGTCTAGCCGAATAGAATTGGCGTTATTATATTAAGCGACTATCGATAAAGAGATAACAGTCATTTGCTAAAATGATGTATTTGTATTTCAAATACTTCACGTTTGAAAAGCATGATTTGATATTTTTCATTGATAATTAATCTACACCTGTTTGCACAATAACGTGATACAGATTTATTTATCCTAACGATAAATCAGTTTTCATTATTATAAATCTTATCATTATTGATCGTATCTTCATTCACGTGTATGAACATACTTCTGACGTAAAGATAAATAAAAGTTTAGAATTTCTTTTGGATATGTGAAGCCGTTACAAAGCAATCGCAACTACTTGTAGATATAAAATACTGAGGATATACTATCATCGAATCCAGACACGCCTCCGACACGACTTTGTCATGAAATCAGCATCGTTAAAAAAAAAAAAAAATAATAATAATAGGATATTTTCTGTACAGAGATACTGATTATTAATAGTCTCACAATGATAAACAAAAAACGTTTGTTGTACTTCATTAGACGTATCTTTTTTTTTTTTTTATTCAAGATTGTAAATTATTGTACATGATTAATTAATAAACTAATAATCAAATTATGTATGTGTGTGTATAGAATCATAGGTGTGCGTGTATGTACACAGTATTTCGCTAGTAGACCTCGGCCATATCGCTATCTTCTATAACAAGATCGTCGAGCATTTCTTCTAGTGTTATTTGTGGAATGCTTGGATCGATATCATCCGTATCAACGGGAATCTGTTTACTCGAATCTCTGAATATGTTTATATTCTGTCTCATTTCTGGATCCTCTTCTAATTCGTCTAAGAACTCGTTGTAGTCGCTGTAAATATGATAATAATAATAATAATCAATGAAATTATTTCAAATTCATGGTCTGATTAATGATAACGAAAATGTACAAAGTACTTTCGAGGCCCTTACTTATTCTCTGTACTCATGCTGACCACCTCCGCTGCCAAATGCTTCAATTTCCATACTCTGGCTCTGCGACGAGCCGATCTATCATTGCCATAGAATTTCTTGACCAAAATTACGTCTGGGATCATTTCCCGATTCAATTTTTCAAAGTGTATATCATTTATGTTGCTATCTCCAACTGCGTAACTGAAATTCAAAACAAAAATTCTGATGCTGATTTCTGAAGAGTAGAAATATTGTCAGCTTGTTTTCAACTGATAAATAGATTAACAGCCTGTGAGCAGCATACCCAAGCGCTGAATCACCCGGCTTAAGGACGTGTCCTAGATGCGTTCTGGCGTGAATGGTGTTATCGTTTATTCCTAGCTCTGAAGATTTGACTAACCAGACATCAGCAACAATGTGCTATATGTGAAAATGAAGAAAATTATTATTAACGATATTTAAAACAGCAACAATAGTAATGGGACGACTTCTTTTTTCTTTTTTTCTTTCTTTCTTTCTTTCTAAGTCAAGTGAAATTAATTCACCTTAGTAGACACTGCGCCTTGACCAGGAAACGTTTTTTTCTCTTTATCTTTCACCGGTTCTATATCCATGATTACATACTCGGTCAATTGTTTTGGATTGCAAATACTATTGAATGGAAATCGCCAATAGTTGGTAGCGTTTACTTCTGCGACTGTTCAAAAGTAAATCATTGATTAGATGCTAAAATCTTAGAGGTATAGACCGGAGATAAAAAATCAAATTACTTTGTCCCGATGTTACATCGATCAAATGAAGAGAGTTTGTCGTTCTATATACCAGGCAGATAGAACTGATACCTCCCAAATGATGAGTCAATTTTTTAGGCAGACAGACTAAACTGTCTTTGGAAATAGGCACGATTTCTACGCTGTAGAAAAGAGAATAATAATATTTAGTATTTAAAAAAAAACTGATATTGCAGAATAAAAAATTGACGATATAGTAATAAGGAACAACAGTTATGTATACCTGTAAGTAAATTTGTAGTTATATATGTTACTGTGAATATCGTGAGATATTAATTTCTTAGAATGTTGATATTTGCACGGTAAAACTGCCCCAAGAAAATCTACCATCTTTCTAGCAGCGCTTTCATTGGCGTAGTAGAAATCCAGACCATCTAAAGGAAAATAATGATTTAATTAGAAGTCAGAAATTTATTCTGAGAATAGGAATACTAGGGTGGTTTTTAATTCGAACTTTCGTATTTGAGTAACATATGATTTTTTTTTAGTACTTTGGAGTTATTTGATACTTCCTATTGCGTTATCGTTTCGAATAATCTAAAACTTTGAATACTTCGTGGGCTAAATAGTATTTAGGTAAATTAAATAATGATTAAATCAAGAACCACCCTAATAAAAAAAAAATAAAAAAATGTTTCTTTTATATAATCGCACCCGCAATTGGTTTGATTCCTAAAGTCTGATCGTGAGCTTTGTGTTTCAAAATGAGTTGTTCTAGGTAGAAGAAAGTCTTCTTGTTTATAGCTTTCTGTCGAACTTGTACCTGTAATAAAAAATCCTCTTTTATATACAAAAAAAAAAGAAAGCGAAGGAATGATAATTCTCTTCTTTAATCGATAATAATAAAAATAAGCCTACAGATGCGCGCCAGTAGTCTTGCGCCTCGCTTCGATGGCAATCGTCACACATTTGATGATTGACTACATATTCAACGACGAATACTTGCTGAAGTACAGTTCCGCCCATTACTTCAGCATGTACAGTAATCTTGACCTAATTTTGAAGAAGAAAAAATGTAATAAAAACGAAAAATTAATCAAATCAACCAAAAGAAAGACTAGCGGTTTTTTAAGATTCTTCTTATCAGGAATGAGACTAAAGACTATTGTTGTTTATACTTTAAGCCTTTTGGAATGAGGTTCTGTCCAAATAAATCCTGCGTCAATTAATTTCACACGACTAAGTCCTTTCAATTTCTTCAAACACAGAGATAGAAGCTCGCGGGATTCTAACGGTGCGTGTATCCATTCTAACGGAGGCTGCAAGTACCTGTTCAGAGATTTGAGTTAATTGGAACAAGTTTTATCGAATGAACGTTGGTTTTGTTAGTTCGAAGAAAGATAAAAAAAAAAAAAAAACAAGAACAAAAAATGAATATTTCACCTCTCGCATCCTCTGCAAAAATGCAGAGTAGCCTGTTTCGGTATTCCTTCAGTGATGTCGACGCGCGTACGCAAGCATGCGACGCACATATTGGCTGGATTTGGTTGAATCGGAACTCCGCATTCGCAGCATAAACTGTATCAATATTAATAAATAATATAAACTATTGTAAAGTTACTGCTTGTAAATACGTGAGAATAATTATTCTTGTATGCAAAAAAAAAAAAAATAAAAAAATAAAAATAAAATAAATAAATCAATCAATCATAGCGATATGTTTGAAAATGTGTATAAATTGACAATTTATTGGTTATAAAATATTTTTTCTACATACATTTGAACGACATTTTCTCTGTTCAAGTTTGCTTCGTCGATGACTTCCATGCTGTTTATAAATAATTGAAAAATTAAATTTTTTTTTTTGTTAATTAAATAATAACTTTGACGTAGTAATATAATATAATATGATATGATATAAATAACGTGGTTAGAGAGTTCGTATTATACGCACGTGTTCAGATGTGGAAAATTGGAAAGAAGAAATAGTAGTATGTCTGTCTATTGTTTTAGTACAAAGATACGCCGCAGAGTCGAAATTATCGACGCGCCACAGTCCAAACATCAAGAAGTTTTATGTCATAGACTATGTGATGTAGCAAGAGATTGGTTAACGCGTGATATTTTCTTGATTATAGTTGCAGATTTCAGTTATACGACGAATGCCGCGCAAGTGTGTATAGTAACGTGTGTGAGCGAGAGGCGTCCGTCCGAAGGCGTCCGTTCGTTCGTTCGTTCGTTCGTATACGTTAAATATAATAAAATGAATAAACGTTAAATATACGAGTTTATAAAAGAATAGTGTCAGTGTTAATAAAAAAAAAAAAGGGTTAATAAATATATCCCCGTTACATACGGACGTAATTCATTATAATTATGTGGTGGTTATAAATACTGTGTGTAAAAAAAAAAAAAAAAAAAAAAAATATATATATCTTACAACTACACAACTAGTATATAGTGAATGATGATACACCTATGCGTAAAAGTAAATAGTCCGCGAGTGTGATTAGAGTACCGCGATTAGTGTGTCGTAATGATTACTGCACACTTCTTTTACTCTATGTGTGTAATAATTTTACAATTATTCGTTGTCTAATATACAAGTTTTTGAAAATAATAAAAAAAAACACAACAAACAAAAATAAAATAATAAAAAATAAATAAACTCGGTTGTGAACCACAACCCCGATGGATAATAATAATAATAAACAAACAGCCGCGAATTCTATGTCTAGTAATATCGTCGTTAGTTCAGATTCAGGTTCAGGTTCAGATGCAGAGGGTAATCATTTTTACTCTAGTAATATTATTATTTGTTGTTGTTGTTGTTCTTTGTCATCATCGACTCGATTTTCACATCGAATTAATACCTACGTGAATAAACTAAATACTATATCGTATTATTATTTATAAAATTATTATTATTATTATTATAACAATAAATACAATAATAAACAGATTATTTAAACGATATATAATATACCTAACATACTATGTAATAATAAACAATATTTTATAAACTAAATATATATATAATGTGATTTTTTTTTTTTTTTTTCAAGTGTTATTTGATTAGTGCGCGTCGGTGTTTATTTATTTATTTATTTATTTTTTTTTTATATTATTATCCTCCACGAATTTTTACCCCCTTCTTATAAAAATAACTAACAATAAACGCGTTTATAAAATAAATAAAAAAAAAAACAAAACAAAACAAAATAAAAACTTTCTTAATTCTGCGGAGGGGCTTTCGGGTGTTTCGGTTCCTCCGTAGAACAATCACGTTTTCTCATTATATTTCTTATCTATCGTACCGTACGGGCCGTGAAGGGGGGTGGAGGGGGGGGTGGGTGGGAGAGGGAGGGAATGGCGCGGGAGTTAAAGAGTTAATAATCAACTAATGATTGACGTGAGCTAAAACATTCGATTCTCGAATGAGAAGAGAGCATGCAGTGGCAATGCGAGGGAGATGTGTGTCTAGTCTCAGATGCGAGTCGAGAGGAGACCGTCTAGCGTAGTACTCGACAGTCGCGATCAAAAGCGGCAGCAGCAGCAGCAGCAGCAGCAGTAGTAGCGGCGGCGGCGGTAGTAGAAGCAGCAGCAGCAGCAGCAGCAGCAGGATAAAATAAAAATGGCGTCCGATAGCGAAGCCTCCTGCGTTAGTGACCCAAATTTCGCGGTAATTTGTTCATTCCTAGAGTGTTTTGGTAAATCATGCGGTATCGATTATCCGGATATAGCATTGCTACAAGAAATGGTTGAGAATACGCAGGAAGGTGAGTTTAGATTATATATAACAATAAACAACCTATAACTATCGTGCGTGAGAAATATTGTCGCGATTTTTGACAAAACTAGCTTAAAGGTTTATTTGCTTTCGGTCTTTACGATTCTATGCCGCGTCTATGCGTGCGCAATTTAACTATAATATACAACTACTACTACTAACTATAACATCAAAGCTTTTGTTAATAATTATAAACAAAACTCTTATCATTTTCTTATTATTGATAAACGAACGAAACTTTCCGTTTACTTCTTCTTCTTCTTCTTCTTCTTCTTCTTCTTCTTCTTTACTTTACTTTATTATAAATATTCTTAATCCGGTAATCTCACTTAGTTTTTCAACTCACTCACTCACTTACTTAGTATAAGGTATCATAAGTATACATTAAACGATTTCTATTAAACCGCGTAAAATTACCGCCTATATTATTGATGACAGATGGATTTTTATTTCGCGCTTATAATTGTTTATTATTTTTATTATTATTTTTTTTTTTTTTCATATTACCTATCATGTGCTGCCACCCTTAGTTTTATTCAACATACTTTTACACGTGACTTATATTACAGAAATAATAAATACATATTATTATGTATAATTGATGAAAAAAAAAAAAAAAAAAAAAAAAAAAACTTTAAACTATATCAATTATTGTAATCATTGTTTTTTTTTTTCAATTTTTATGATAAATCAAAATAGTACTTGATATTATTATTATTATTATTATTATTATTTTGTCAAATTATTTCAGTACCGCAACAGCTAATAGATCTGCACGTTAAACTATTGAGAAAAACACGAAAGACTGTATCGGCAGAAAAATGGGAACGAGCACTGGTAAAATTTTGTCATACATATTCAAACCAGGATGGATGGGAGTTGGAGAGATTTGGCTACAAGAAAGCCAGGATTGCAGTAAAGCTACGTCTTTTAAAGGTACGATATTATTCCATATCATTATTTTCTTTTTTTAAATTGTATTTTATGAATTATGAATGATTATTTATCACAGAATTGTTAATTAATAACGCTTGAAACACAACAGGTTCTTCTAGAAGCACAATTTGACTTGAATCAAAGGTTCAAAAACGAAGTAAACAAACTAGCTGCTACGGAATTACGCGTCGAACCACTCGGTAGAGATAAATCTGGTCTTGCTTACTGGTGTCAGTTGGACGAAGAATGTAACATAAGAGTTTACAGAGAAGATTTAGACGAAGAAAGCTGGCAATTAGTTGCCAAGTAAGTTAAAGATTTGGGATTCTATATATCATATATCATGCGTTTCATCTTTGTTCTTATTTATTTTCAACAAAAAGAAACTTTAAACCTTGCCTAAAGCTAATGAAACTATTTTATTTTTTGCTCAATCAGGGATCGAGACGGAGTCGTTAATCTAATAAGTACTTTATCCAACGGTGAAGCAGGCGATATACCAGTTAATGAGGACAGCAACAGTTTGGAGATATCAGAAAAACCGATAATAGATACGGGGCAAGTGACCAGTTCACCAAGTCTTGAGGATGAGAATAGAGAGGATATTAATGACAGGATAGAGGCGGTTCATGCCGAAGGAAAAGGCGTAGAAGATGTAGAAAGTCCTGATGATGATTTAGAGGACGAAGAAGAAGATGAAGAGGATGATGAAGAAGGTGACGACGATGAACAAGGAGAAGAAGAAGAGGAAGAAGAAGAAGGAGAAGTTGACGAAGAGGAAGATGGCGACGAAGAACTCGACGACGGCGACGTAACTAATGAAGAAAGTTCACAGGAAAATACAGAAGACGAAGATTCGCAAGAGGCTAGCCTTCCGCGCTTTGAAACAACGGCTAAAAAGATTATTCAGCTGGAAAATCTTTCTAAATTACCGCAGGATAGAGGCGTAGCTTTGACTGCGTATGATTCTAAAAAACTGAAGACTTTTGAAGCATCGGAAATACCGATTTCTGGTGATAGTAGAGCGAAAATTTTCGTCGGCGGTGAAACTGCCGATAGAGAAACTAAAGCTTATGGAATAAAGCACATCGAAACAACGGTGATAAAGACATCGCCTATCAAAGTTGTGAATATTGCGGAATTGACTAAACCACCAATCGAAGAGAGGAAATTAGACCTCAAAGTTCCTATCGGAATAACACTGATACCTGTAACGCCTAAGCCAACACCCCGCGATGATATTAACGAAGTCATTAAATCCCGGGATAATATAGCCCAAAAAAGTAACATATTTTTCTCTCCTTCAAACGAGTCGAAATTATCACAGAACAAAACATCATTGACACATATTGACAAACTGGCTGCAAATCTGGTAAAATTACAATCAGAAAAATTGGATAAACCTGGCGGTACTAAATCGCTGGAAAAAATAGCTGAAAATTTAGCCAGGTCGAGCGGAATTCATGGAATGGTTACCAGTCCTGAAGATGATCGACAATTACCAGATTTCTACGCGAGAAATCAAGTCGAAAAATCAGCACCACCAAGGAGTCAAAGAGGAATGGATTTGTCCACTTCTCCAAGAGGCTTGGAAATTCTAGCCGATCGAAATAGACCCGTAGGTTTTTCTGGCATCGATCTATCCAGCCGAACAAAACTTAACAACAAAACTGCAGAACTACCTTCACCCGGCTACAGAGCTCACGATTTTCAACACAAGGAAATAGACCTTAGCACCCGGAAGCCGGGGAGATCGGACTTGTCCAATTTACCTTACGACGCTAGAACTACGGCGCGAAGCCACGCCGTTGTCGCGGATTTAAGCAAAAGACAGGCATTACCACAGCTTTCGTTTGCTGGCTACGATCTGCCCCAGGCTTATCGTAACTCGGTGGAACACAGGCTCCCTAATTATGGCATATTGGGAGATCCGAGCAAGATAAGTGCAGCTCGACTTGGGGGAATTGGCGCTAAAAGACCCTTGGAAGAAGACGACGTGCCGCATGATATAACTAAGAGAATTCACGCTGATATTATACCGATAAGAGGAACTATAGACAAGAGACAAATAATGGGAAGCAATTGGAGAGAGGAAGTTGGCGAGGCTATTGAAGAACCTATTATGATGGTTCGGGGGGAGGGATCAGGCAGCGATTGCGACGCAGTTAATCCTGGGATTGGAGAAGCGGTTGACGAACCTGTTGTTTATTTCTATGGGGAAGGACTCGGCTGCGAATCTGAAACCGGTAATTCGCCGGATAAGACATCGACCGACAACGAAGAGAGCAAGGAATCAAAAAACGATCAGAACCCGGCTTTGTCAGGGTCGCTAGAAGGCAGCTTAACACCTGACGATAACTTAGAATTAAAAACACCTGAGATTTACTCTCAGCCTGGCACAAGCGGGACTGAAAATCCTCAGGCTTCAGAAACTTGTGTGGAATCCCTGGAGGCAAATAAAGCCAAGTTTAAACCGACACTCGGAGTTCAGATATTCACAAAGTCTGCTGGTAGTCCGGTGAAGAGGCTTTCTAGGTGGGATGTGAGGAGGCCGGTGGAAAAGAATGGCGCAGAAAGTGACCCCATCGTTTCACCTGCTCGACCGGAGGCCACAACGAAGCATGAAGAAGGAAAGAACTTTGAGCTTCCAACTATTAAAGAAAGCACAACAGAATACCACGACGAGGAAGGACCTCTCACAACTACCTCCAGCCTTGGCGGTCATCTGGCTAACAATCAAACCGAAAACTGTGATATTACTAAACAATCCGATACCTCAGAAGAAAGGCAGACAACATCAGCCATCGAAGACACATGCAGACGTGAATCAGCTACTTCTGTTGGCGCAGGACTGATCAAAGCTATAATACCTGGCCTGCTCGCCGTTCCAGCCGCCGAAAACTTGGCTGAGAAACTCCAAGCAGATGATAATTTAGAGGCGAGAAATTCTGCGATGGAATCTGACAACAATACAGATCTACCCAGCGAAGAAAAAGCATCAGAAGTTTCAGACGAGTCTCTACCGAGATTTTTCTTCGGTCCTAATTGTGTTTCTTACAATTTGAAAAATGAGGAAAAGAAGGATGAGCTAGCCCAGCCGGTATCTGATACTGACGCTGATTCTGAGACAGGCAAATCAACGGATAAGAAGGAAACTGAGAATGAAAGCATCGCAAAACTGGCTGATGATCTTGCCAAAACTGTTAGCATTGAGAAATCAACAGATTCTTTACCTGCGACTGAAATATCTACAGCCGAAAGTCGGAGTATTGATAAAACGGTAGATTCTGTACCTGAAACTTTGAGTACTGATAAAATAACGAATCCTATATCTGAGAAGAAGGAAGATGTTGGCAAGAAAATTGCTACGGAAGATAAAATCGTCGTTGAAACAGATGAAAAGTCTACAGATGTTTTACCGGTAAATGAAAGATTCGAAAAACTGGCTGTGTCTGAAGCTGAAAACACTCTGGATTCTTTATCCGACGATGAAAGTATTGGGAAATCAATAGACGATGAAGAAGAAACAGTACCGAGCAAGGAAACAACGAATTTTATACCAGTAAGCGAGAGTTTTGAAAAATTAGTCGTTTCTGAAGCTGGAACTTTACCAGAGAATGAAATTCTTGGGGAACCAACCAACCCTGAACTCGAAATTGACCAGACTGAAGAATCAACTCACTGCAAAGCCACAGATAACAAAGACGAAGATTCAACGGATCCTAAATCTGAGTCGGAGAGCATAGAAAAGACAACTGATTCTGTAATAGAAGAAAAATCAATCGATTCTCCAGCTAAGATCGAAAGTGGAAACGACGAGGTTGACTTGATACCCGATACTCAAATTATTGAACAATCAACTGATTCTGAGAAGGTTGATAAGCCGATTGAATCCATTCCTGCAGTTGAAAGCGCAGAGAAAACTCAGGAGGAATCTGAAAGCCTGAAAAAGTCTCCAGATGCGGAGAGTATCGAAGAGTCAAATAAGCCTCAAGCTGTGACTGAGAATGTTGATTCAACGGATTCTTTACCTGATAATCAAAGTATTACAGCGATAGCTGATTCTCTGGAAAAAGTTACTAGCATTAAAGAGACGAGTGTTCAACCGGAAGCTGATACTTCTGATAATGAAGAATTGGAAAAGTTGGATACTAAAGCTCAGGATTTTTGCAAAGAAGCTCAAAGTCCTGAGGATATTTCGGAGCCGCATTCAACTCCAGATACAGAAGAGAAAGAAGCTAAGGAATTGGAGGCAGAACAATCATCAGGACGAAAAATCGACTCACAATTATCCGAAGACTTTCTAGATTCGCAAACTATCAGTGAACTTGGTACTTCTATCAACGAAGATGAGCTGCTCAAGTCTAGTTCAGATTCTGAGCAAGACCAGAACGTTCATGGTGAAAAGACTAACGTGGAAGAAGATATACTGTGGAGTTCACAGTCTGAGGCAGCTGAAAAAGTTGATAGAAAGGACGATACTCCTCGTAAAGATGTTACAAATGAGGAGAAAGATGAGGAACGACCAATCGAAACTGAAACTGAAGTTGCCGAGAAGTTAGAATCAAAATTAGCGCCGCAATCGACCAACGAAGAAACTCCTTTGGTTCGAGCTGACGATATTCTGCCAAAAAACATATCAGACTCTGAGAAAAAATCAGAAATCGTTTCCGCAGTAACAGAAAAGGCAGAAGATCCGCTGTCTGAAATTAGCACAGACGACGATCTATCCGAAGACATTAAATATGAGGAATCAAAAGAACTTAGTAAAATCACAGAAGACACTGCAGCAAATGAAAAGACGGATTTAGAAACTGAGAAAAGTATGAGGAATATAAATCCTACCATTCTTGAGAAGAATGTCGAAATACCTAAGACTGAGCTGCTGAACAATGCGGAGGATACTGTTGTTGAGAAATCTTCTACAGTTGAGGAAAGCGAAGATCCATTACCAAGAAAAGAGGAATTCTATTTTAACAAAATAACTCCAACAGCCATCAGTGATTCTAATATATCAAAATCGCCGGAGAGGATAACAGTCGATAGTAAAGATGAACCTGCTGTCTCAGCTCTGACTGATATCGCGGATGATTATGGCAACCCTGCGTCAGAAAATCCGAGTTCATCCGCGGACCAAGATTCCAACGAAGCAATAATGGTGATTGATGATAGGATGTACGACTCTAACGAATCATCTAAAGACTTAGGAGAGGAAGAAGAGTCTGCTTTGAAAGATGGGAAAATAGAAGAGGATAAGAAACCAAATGATCCTGACGTCACGAAGATTGATAATGAAATTTCTGAGAATAAAAACGAAGAGAAGACGTTCAATTTCAAGGATTGCGCTAGCTCTAAAGTAGATACTGCGATATCTTCGCCCGTTCAGATTGAGAATGAAACTGAGAAGGACGGGGAGAAAGATCAGGATATCACTGCTTCTAAGGAAAGAGAAGTTGGATCTGAAGTAACCGAGGAAAAAAAATGTGACGAAGATAAAACAACAGAAAAATGTACAGTAGAATCAGAAATTGAGGAAGCGGAAGATGCGACTGAAAATTTGACCCAGGATACAAGCACGGACGATCAGAAATCTTTGGTTGCTAATTACGATAGTAGCGATAGAGAAAGTGACGATGTATTTGAAAATGATGTTGGAGAGAATGCTTCTAATCCCGACGAGTTTAACGACGCTGAAAGCAACGAATTGTCATTAGAAAAAGATAAGGAGGAAGATCTAGTCGCGAAAATTGATCAATCTATCGACAAAGTAGAAACAGACGCTGAAATTTTATCCAAATCTGATACAGAAACTGAATCGAAAAATGACGAGGAAAAAATGGATAAGGAATTTTCGTCAGAGACAACTTCGAATTTGGAACAAATTATAGAAGCTAAAACATCAACGGCGGAAGAAAATTTGGGGAAAGAAAATATTGAGCAATTAGTCGAAGAGGACGATGAAAAACATGTTGAGAAATTAACAGAGCCTAAGTCTGATGAGAAAATAGACGATTATGTTGAAGCAGAGAAGATATCTGAACCGATAATCACTAACGCTGATGAGACTAAGGAAAGTTGGCCACCTCCAGAAGTATTGAACACAGAAAGTCGCGCGGAAACCGAATTAAAGTCAGGAATTGAGTCTGCTAAAGAAGAAACAGGAGTTGAATCAGCAGATAATAAGAGCGTGGAGAAAGGTGTGGAAGAAACAGTTCCGGATTCAGTAGAAGAAGTTTCATCTGACGATGCGAATATCCGTAAAGCGGTATCTGGCGCTGTTGAAATGAAGAGAAAGGATAGGAAAGAAACGAAAGAGCTAGAACCCAGTGAAAGTCTGACTAACAGCACGATATCAAATTTGGAAGAAGCACAAGACATTGCGATAAGCAAAAGTTTGGAAAATCGAATTCTGGAGGAGGAGAAAAGCGGCGATACGAACAAACTCGACATCGTTAACGACGAGGCGCTGCCTTTAACGGTAGCTGCTAAACATTCTTTAGATCCGGACAGAAATGATTCCAACGAAAGTGATGGGGCAGAAGATGAGTTTTTTGAGGAAGAACCCCCCGTCGTTCATCATTCAAAAAGATTTAAGGAAGATTTGAACGTGCCAATGCTGGCCGACGACGAGAGAGATCTGAAGGTGATATCGCTGTTCGCTAAAGATTTGAAGAAGAAAGATACGACCGAGTTCACTGCTGGATCAGACTTTATAAATCACAGCATAAACTATAATGTTTCAACGAAACTGGAAGAGACTGAAGAGCCTGAAAATTTACGAACATCTGTAATGGATGAAAGCAAAACGATAAAGAGCTGTGAAAAAATTCAGGACGATTTAACGTCCAGCGAAAATTCCACGCTAGAAACAGCCAAGGATTTATTACCCAAAGATAAAATTGAGACAATTGATATTGATATAAGTAAAGACGATTCTGATATCGCTGTTGTCTTGCCTCTTGTTGCGGAAACTCCTGAGGTCATAAAGGTGATTGATATTGAAAAAGACGAGTCTGAGAAAGCGGGGATTAAAAAATCATCCGAGGTTCAAAATCAGGAGGATATCTCGTCTCTTAAATCAAACGAATTGAACTTTGAGCTAGTGACAAAATCCAAAGCCCAAGCAAATGAGGCTATCAACGATTCCCAGAAGTTCATTGACTCTTCTGAAAATACTTTCGCAGAAATCATGGTCAGACGTTTCGAGGACATGAAGAGACCCGACGTCACTATTCCAAATAGTGAAAACGCCTTGAAAAAAGTCGAAGACGATTCTGAGATTCAAAGCGTCGATCTCAAAGTCGTTACCATAGAATCCGACGATTCAATGGGCGCCGATAATGACGACGCATTTAGCGATCCTCAGATCGAAACCGACCCCTTAGCATGCGCCGACGAAGTTGCATCGTCGGGTATTGTGGATGTTAATACGTCCGCGACGGCACTGGGTATCAGAGTTAAACCTGTTTCCGAACTGGTCTACGAAGGCTGGAAGCTTGACGGTACAGAAACTCCAAAAATCTCTAGAAAACGAAGGAACAGTAATCATGAATCAAACTCCGAGGACGTTGTTATGAAAGATGACGACGACGAAAGCGAGGGAACAGGCGGCAAGAGAATGAGATTACGTGGTAAAAGACCACCGGATATGAACCTTAGAAGAACAGTTGAAGAAAAACGGCAAGAAGCTGCGAGCTCGGACGATGAAACAGTCAATAAAACCACCGAGATTGTCGAGGAGAATGCCAAAGAAGAAGAAGAAGACGACGTTCTTATCATCGACAGCGTTAGTAACGACAAAAAAACACGTGGTAGACCCAAAGGCAAGAGGAAGGTCAGGAGAACTATACGACTTCTTGAAAAAACTACGCCGCCTACGCCAAGCACCGATCAACAACAAGGACCTGACTCTTCCTTGGGCACTGATCCTTCGACTGGAGTTTTGAGCAGTCCTGTGATCAGCAGCGACACTCCACAAAAGAAAAGGAAGAAAAGTATGTTCTGAATCATCGATTATTTAGACGTGGGATAGCGATTTTCTACTTTTAAGACTTTGAATGGGATTCGCAACGCCGATCTGAATGAATACAGCTTTGGGAATCCCAGGAGGAGGAATATGATACAATGAGAAACTAAAATGTGTTTTTTTTTTCACTTTTACAGGAAAGATGGTTCTCGGTTTAGAAATTGGAAGAGACATAGTAGATACGACGCAGCCAGGTGCTTTAATTGATGAAAATCCTGTTAGGCAATCGAGACGAATTGCACAGATAAAGATAAAGGAGGAAGCCGATAGGCGGAGAATGGAAGAAGAGACTTTGTGCGAATTGAAAGAGAAGAAAGATCGTGACGTTGGCGATAAGAGGAAAAGAAAGAAGCAGAAGGTAATTATAATCGAATCGCTTCGTTTGGAAATGAATCTTTTTTTTTTTTTCTTTTTTTTTTCTTTTCATTATTCTTTTCATTATTCTTTTCATTATTCTTTTCATTATATAGGCTGAGAGTGAAGAAGAAGTGTCGAGTAAGGAGATCGAGAGAGAATCAAAGGCTAAGAAAAAGCGTAAGAAGAAAAAGAGGAAGAAGAAAACTTCGTCTTCAAAATTCGACGAAACTAATCCTTGGCGAAGTTCGTCAGGCTCAAGCACAGAGGAAGACGATGACCAGGATGAAGATGAAGACGAAGACGAAGAGGCTGAGAGCGAAGGGTCTATACTTTTCAAAAGTGATCATGAATTCTCGCCTGAAAGCGATCTGGAGAAAGACGAAGAGTCTGAACCTTTGAGGAGAGCTAGAACGGCGCAAAAAGGTGAAATAACACAAAGTTCCGTGTCTTTTTTTATCAACTCCGTATTTATTTTTCATTCAACGAAATCCTATAACTCTGATAATTTCAGCACAAAGTGACGACGAAGAAGCCGACGACGAATACGCCTGCCAGAAATGTGGGAAAGCTGATCATCCTGAATGGATTTTACTTTGCGATACTTGCGACAAAGGGTGGCATTGCTCTTGCCTTAGGCCTGCTCTTATGCTTATTCCTGAAGGCGACTGGTTCTGTCCACCGTGTCAACACGTAAATTTTATTATCACTTATTACTTCGACACTGTTTATGCGTGCAAAAAGATTTCTACGATTAATAATATTAATAATTTTTTATCCACAGAATCTGCTGGTGACCAAACTTCAAGATAATTTAAAGAAATTTGATCAGGATACAAAAAAGCACGAGAATGAATTGCTACGTAAAAAGAGACTCGCATTTGTCGGTATAAGTCTAGACAATGTTCTCCACAAAAATGACGCACACAAATCGTCTAGAGCTTCGAGCCAAGATTCTGACAATGGTGAGCGAGATGTGATCATCGATTCTAATTTTTAGACGTTGTTTTAACATATTTTCAGTTTTTTAAAACTTCAAAGTATTCTTCTCCTATTTCAGACTCTTCATCTTCAGCCTCCTCTTCAAGTTCTGGTAGTTCGAGCAGCGAAGACAGCGAGCCGGTTTATCAGCTTCGCGAAAGGCGGTGTGCCAATACTTACAAGTTCAACGAATACGACGATATGATAAACGCCGCTATTCAAGACGAGGTAGAAGCCGTTAGAGGAGCTGGAAACCAGGGCAGAGGGAAAGACATCGCTACTATAGTGAACGCCGAGAAAGAAGAGGCCCAAGTGAGCAGGGATCTGATTTACTTTTACTTTTTATTCATTTTCCTGATTATCACGTGATTGAAATTTTTTTTTTGCTTTTTTTGTTCAACAGGCTGAAGCGATGAAGAAAACTCAGCTTGATGTTGAACAGGATGAGGAAGATGAGAGTAAGCTTGAAAAAGATAGCGACGAAGATTACAAAGCAGAAAAAGACGAGGAAGCAGAAGAGGATGATGACGACGATGAGAAGCCTAAAGTATCTGTAAAGAAAACATTCTCCAGGAAGAAGCACAGGAAATTAAATAGCTTGGATATAAGTAGCGAGGATGACCCAGAGAGCGACGAAGACTTTAAAGGCTCTAGTTCGGACGATGACGATGATCCTGACGATCAAGGCTCATCTTCTGACGATAGTTGTTTCGCCAATAGTAGAAGACGTGGGCGAAGGGGCGGTGGAGCTCCCGTCAGAAGATCTACGAGGGCTAGAATGACCAGATATGACGAAGACTTTAGTAAATATTTATTAAACAGTTATTTTGAAAGCCTGAAAATATATTGTTGCACGGTTTTTTAAAACTTTTATTTAATATTACAGTAAACGATGATAGCGACGACAGCGATAAACCGAAAAAAAAGAAGTCTAGATCCGTTTGGGACGAGTCGGAGAGCGAGGAAAGCGACAATTCTTGGCGGCAAAGAAAAAAGAGGCAAGTATTTGGCGTCGATAGGAAAAGAAACGAGTTTAGAATTCGAATCGCTGCTAATTGTTCGATCCTTGTTATTTGATGGGGGGAGAGGTTTTTTCAGATTTGAATAATCTTGCGTTATTTCAGGAGTAAAACGGTGCCAACGCCCAGATGGAGGTCTGCAAATAAATCAAAATCAAAAAGACGAAAGAAGAAGAAGCGGGTCATTGAGTCCGATAATCAAAGTGAAAATAATGAAGAAGAGGCAGCAGCGGCGAAACCTAGTATTGAAAAATCTGAGCCTGATGAAACTGCGGAGACAGAGCCAGTCGCAGACGTAGAACCGACTGAAAATATAGAGAAAAAATCTCCCGGTCCGAATGAAGAGAAAGAGGAAAAGGAAGCAGGGGACGAAAAGAAAGAAGAAACCGAGGAAACTGGTGGGGAAAAAAAATTGGACGAAATCCCCGTAGTTCAAACAGTCGAAGACGAGAAATTGAAGATGAAAAAAAAGGTGAAGACACTTTGAGTTTTGATGATATTAAACATTCTCCATTCTTCATTCGTATATTTTTTTTGTGTTTTTTTTTCTTTCTTTTCTTCTTTTCTTTTTATTTTTTCAGGAAACTACACCGAAAAGAAAGAAAACACCGCCTATAAGACGAAAGGTAAATTATTTTGTTAGTTATCAATGATTTGAAATACCTTAAATTGAAAAAAAATTCAAATATGAAATAAACTTTGAGAAAAAAAAAAAAAAAAAAAAAAAAAAACCAAGCGATAACAAAGTTTGATTTCTCAGATTATTTACGGCGGACTTGAAGATTATCCAAAACAGGAAGAGGAAACATTAGGCAGACGCACAAGGGGCAAGAAAATAAACTACCAGGAAGTATTGGCTTCAGATAGCGAAGAGGTAATTCAATTATTGAGATATTGCGTTAATTTTTTCCCATTTTATCCCTTGTAGAAAAATGTTCATGTGAAAAAAGTATCCATCGATTTTACGTTTTAAAACACTAATCGCTAAATATTCTAGGAGTTGAAAAAAGCTCTTAAAAAAACTGAGGAAAGCGAGGATGAGTTTGTCGTCAATGAAGTAGAGGATTTGAATGAGGAAGCTGAGAAGGATTCAGACTCTGGTACGACTTTGATTAACGATAAGAAAGAAAATTAACTGCTGGATATTTTATATTGTAATTGTTTAAATATTGTGTTCCGCATCGTGTGATGAAAATGCTAAAAAATCTGAAAATACTTTTTTCTAGGAGATATATACTCGCCAAAAAAAGAGGGTGTCTCAAAGCCTAAGGGAAAATCTCCCAAGGGTAAAAAGCCTCGAAAAAGTAAAAGTCCCGCTACAAAATTGAAGCTTACAAACGACAACGAGACTCCAAAAGCCAGAAAAAAACCCGGGCCAAAACCTGGTAGTAAAA
The DNA here is from genome assembly GCA_943736025.1 of Tenthredo mesomela. Classification (NCBI taxonomy): domain Eukaryota; kingdom Metazoa; phylum Arthropoda; class Insecta; order Hymenoptera; family Tenthredinidae; genus Tenthredo; species Tenthredo mesomela. Next base: position 3,631,356 of record OX031018.1, read on the forward strand.
ACAAGCCCAGGTCACAGAAGATGACTCCGCCATTTGGGACTCCAAGAAGCGGAGGAGAGGAAGGCGACGTTACCGAGGAAGGCTCTCTGGCTGGTCTCGGTCCTGGAGAGCTGGCAGAACTGGACGAAGAGCAGCTCGACCAGATGATGATGGAAGACGAAGAATATGGTAAAAGGCAGCTGGAATTAGCCGCTATTGAAATAGCGAAAAAGAAAAAGGAAGAAAGAGAGGCAAAGAAGTTGGAAAAGGCTCGGCTTAAAGCCCTCGAAATTTTGGCTGCTGAAAGACAAAGAGATCCCAACGCCCCCGAAGGAACTGACGGTGAAGCTCCTAAGAAGAAGAAACGTGGTCGTAGAAGCAAGGCGGAAATACTTGCTGAACAAATGCGGAGAGACGGAGCACCCAATTTGTCTATAGAATCTACGTCTCCCAACGTAACAACGACCATTCTATCTCCTAGTGTAAATTTATCGTCAAATCCTCCTAGCGTAACTTCCCCGAATTTATCCGCTAATTTAAATCCAAATTTATCTTCTTTTTTAAACCCTAACGCCGGTCTTAATCTCGCCCCAAATCTAAACCCCACTATGGTTCCTAATTTGAGTTCAATACCGACAACCACCGACGCGCAAAAGATTCCCGAAAATCTCGTTCCAGTTTTAGCCGGTGGTGGACCAGACGCCCACAGTTTTAGTACGGAGGGGATGCTCGTCAAACCAAAACGTCGAGGTCGTGGTAAGGGAAAAAAAACCCTAGCATTAGAGGCGGCAAGGGCTGCAGAAGCTGCGGCTAAAGGAACCGACCACATTTCAGGATTTGGAACAGACTCAAACCCAGATATGAAGTCAGATGATCCAAACGTACTTCCCACACCAGGCAGCAGTACTTCAGGATCGGCTCCTTCCACACCGCCGTCAAGCATCGTCGGTGTAACCCAGCCAACACCTCCTTCGACGGTACAACAGGCTCAAAATTACCCCCCGATGCCGTCATCACAGCAACAATCGTCGGTTATTACTCGGATGCTTCAATCACAGCCGGTTTCCGGCGGTCCTCAGTCCTTCGCAGCAGCCGCTGCAGCGATGGGGCACAAATACTTTGGCTCTCCAAATTCCGGGGGTAATATGATGGGCGTTCCTCGACCTGGATTCGACCTTCAACCTCGTGGCAGGATACCTTCCCCGTATAGACAACCGGGACAGTCTCCAATGCCGCCACACTTTGCCGCTGTTAGGTCCGGAACTCCGCCAATGAGGATGCGAGTACCTGGGCCACAGATGTATCACACTCCTCATCACCCCATGGATCCTTCCCCATCTGGGGGTGGACCAATTTCTATTAGTAGTAGCAGGGACCGAAGCTCGCCTCTTGGCCCTGGACCAGGTCCAGCTATGATACCGCCTGCTGCTGGAAGTCCGCTGACTAAAGGCGGACCCACTCCGCCACCTCCGCCTCCTTACGCTAGAGGCGTACCTCCGATGGGGAGATTTCCTGATAGTTCTCCAATGGTAGGACCGAGGCATCAGATACCCCCGTTCCCAAATGCTTCAGGGACTAATCATAGCTTACAGCAACCATCCCCACCGCCTAATAGAGCTTCAGGTAATTTTTCACCCTATCATCCACCGCCTCCACCTAATTATCATTACGGCGCTTATCCACCTCCTCCGCCAATGACAACAGCGGATGATGCTGCTGCTTATCAAGGGTCGCCGTATCCTTCTGAACACTTTTCAACACCTGCTGAGAATCCGGCTCCTATACAACCTCCGCCGCAACCGCAACCTCAGACTCAACCAATTCCAATTCCTCATTCACATCCGCATCCGCATCCACACCCACATCCACATCCTGGAGAACCTGGCGCGGGTAATAAACAATTTGATGAGGAAGGAACTGGGGAATTCGGAGGGTTGGTGTCTTACTTTAGCAGCCAGAGAGAAGACGATCTTGACTCGTAGCACGAGTGAATCCTTGGCCATACATGAAACGTTAGTCATTCTAGACTTGATAAGTGTACGGATAAGATTAGCCACAGAGAGACCGGAGATTATTATTATTAATTGAATTTCGTACTGGTTTTATTTCGTTTTTTTATATATAATATATATATGTATCTATATAATATGTACAGTATATTCATATCATATATATACCATATATATACCATATATATATATATATATATATATAAATATATGAGATATGATAGATCGATATTTGTCCAGGTATAAAATTGAATCTGAATACATTATGAAAGTAAGAAAATAAGATGAAGATTTCTAGATCAGATTTTTTTTTTTTTTTTTTTATATTATATATATATATATAGAAATATTTTTTTTTTTTTTTTTTTTTGCTATATCGAGAGAAAGAATTATTCAAAGAATTATTCTTTCGTTATTATATATATGTATACTATACTATAACTCCGTACTCTCCCGGGACAAGTGTTATTTATTCTAGACTCATACGTGTTGAAAATGAAAATTAAAAACAAAAAAAAAAAACAATCTATTTGATGATGTAAGTCTGAGAGTGGGTGGCCAAGGAAAGAAGAAAAGAAAGCGAAAAATGAAAGAAAAAGAAAAAAAAAAAAAAAAAAAGAAAGAAAGATATTGAACTTTTGAAAAAGGTGCTGGTAAAAACATAAAATAAATAAATAAATAAATCTTGACGAATTTATTTGTTGGGGTCAGGGGTATGGGGACTTGTGGAGAGATAAAAGAAGAAAAAAAAAAAAAAAAGAAGAAAAAAAAAAAAATATCTTATTGATGATTATGGAAAGTGCAGATTTTTTTTTTCTTTTTTTTTTTTTTTTTTTTTTTTTTTTTTTTAATCATCATCAACGACGTGATCTAGCAGCTGATTTTTAATACAGGAAACAGATCTGACGCAAGTTTTAACTATTTAACTGTTAGCTAAATCAAGAATTTACATATATAGTTATATTTGTACAAGCGTCGTGACGTTAGAAGGAGGATAATATATCTTTTACAGATGAAAAAAAAAAAAAAAAAAAAAAAGAAAAACATTTATTGAAAAGAGAGAAAGAAATATTAAAAAGAAGAAAAAATAAAAATAAAAATAAAAAAAGAAAAACTTTATTGTCTCAATGAGAAGTTTATTGACAAAAATATATAACCGGCTGATTAGGTCCGTTATTTATCCGTTATGTATATATGTAAATACGGTGAGTCTTTAGATTATATTATATATGTACTATAAAAATACATAGTCAGGCAAGAAATACCATAAAATTAAATAAGTGCAAAGGGCACAATTGTAATATTTAATGAAATGAAATTTTGAAAAAGGATAGAGTAAAAAAAAACAGAATAAGAATAATAAGAAGAAGAAGAAAAAGAAAAAGAAAAAGAAGAAGAAGAAGGAGAAGAAGAAAAAGAAGAAGAAGGAGAGGAAAAGAAAAATATTAAAAGTAAAATAATAAAGAAAAGAAAGAAAAAAACAAACAAAAAAAAAAAAAAAAAAAAAACCAAGATGTTAAGATGAAAGAAATGATATCTGATTATAATAAATTAACAAATGGTGTGAAGACTACTACTATAATTATTTATAAAAGAATTAAGAATTTATAATAGGCAGTATATTGTATTTTACAGAAAAAAAAAAAAGAAGCAAAAAAAAAAACTTTTACTTTATAAACCTATATTATGAAGAAAGATGAAAAAAATAAAATAAAATAAAATAAAAAAATATTAATACTATAATTAAATAAATAGTATATAATGTCATTTAGTGACATTTATTTCGCGCAGCAGCATAAAATAATTAAATGAAAAAAATGAAAAAAAAAAAAAAAAAAAAAATCATGTATCTGTTTAGTTATCACAAGTACACGCATACCTAATATTAATAGAAATTATATAAATAAATGAAAGATATTACATTATTATATAGAGTTAGCTGCTTGGGATAGTTTCATTTAATTATTATATATATATATACATATATATATATATATATATATATATATATATATATATATATATATAATTATTATACATAAATAAATAAATAAATAAATATATATATGTATATATAGTTAAATAACTGCAGAGCGTTCAAACGATGTAATCAACTGATTGAACGCTGATAATTTTATTATTTTTACACGCATCAGACGTATGTACCTTCATTGTAGTTTAACGTACAATCTGTTCTTTCTTCTTATTACGATTATTATCAATTCTTCAATTCGTCTATATAAGCTGTTCGCTTTCGGACTATATTTCAAGGACATGATCTCAACATTCGCGCTAACACCTTTCCTTCTTACTTCCTTCTTACTTTTATTTTTTATTTCATTTATTTTTCATCTATTATAAATCACGCAGTCAGATTTCGAGAAACGCGTATACATAGAATTGATAATAAATGTAGTACAAGCAGCATTCAGTCAATGAATTTTAATAACTTTTAACCGTTTGAAAAGTAATCTCGTTTAAAATATTCGTTCATTGATAGGATGCTCCGTTTTCTAAGTCTACTTTAATCAACGGTTTACGCGTTTCTTTCGCATTTAACAATTAGAAAAATCTCCTTGAAGTGTAAGACCGTAAGGTATTAAATGGCCAGCTAAGACTTGCTAAGATGTTTTTGTTTTGGTATGGGTCTAAAACCAAACATCATTATATTACATGTGTAGACTAAATACAGAAATTTTGTAATAAAACTCAATATATTAAAATAAAGTATATACTGTTCTCTTTTTAAAAAAAACCATTATAATCAACAGCTTAAATTAAGTTCTCATGTCAGTGTGTAGTTCTTTTTTTATTTTCGACTATCTACTTATTTATATTATAACATAGTAGGTATATTATTCCTTTCCCGATATTTTATTTCAATTAGAAATATATATAAAGTTTCCTTAAATTTCATAGAATAGTTCCTCCAAATTTGGATCCAAAGAACATTGTGAAATAGATTCAAAATTATTCAACATCCCTGCGAATCAGCATGTAATCATTTTTCAGCAATAAATAACAGGAGAATTTATTATTCATACTGAATTCTATATTGCCCGCTATTTGCGGCAAAAGTAGTTCGTCAATTCGTCACCAAGGTGGTAAGAGAACGCTTCTCCATATCCTAGACTACTACAGTGTGGATAAGTTAGAAATCATTAAATATCGCTATACTCGCGAACACGGATACGCCTTATTGTATGCATCCGGTATGACACCATTGTGATTTTTAAACCGTGGTTATGGGAGTAAGGCGCACAATAGTTCGTCAATTTACCCGCGAGATGGCGATACCAATCGGCACCCTGTAGAGCGAGGAATAGTACTGACTCTGACCTACCTTACGGGGTCAGTGGCCCCTCGGGCGTCAAAGGGTTCGTACAGGGGTTGCGCTAACGAAATCCGACTGGGACAACGATCTGAATAGAAATACATACTCTGAACGCATAGAATCTGACGCAAGCTAGAGGCAGTCTACTCATGCATCACGAAAAAAAGATTCTTCCTAGTAACGAATTTCTAGATTTAGATATTCAAATATAAATTTTTATGATAGGTGATCCTCGAATGCAATTTCGAACTACGACTTACCATCAGAATTGTAATTGCGCCTTGTCCAAGTATATATTTAATAAAAACTTGAGAAGTTTGAAATTAAATGTTTTGAAATAAAAAAAAGAAACTTTTCATAATAATATGTGATTTAAACGACATATGGGTGAATAAGTATAATAAATGCATTGTATATCTGATACTCGTTTCAATATCGTTTTCTTTATTTTGTAGAAAACTGCGTAGATAAGTACACCAATAATCTGCAATGTTGAAATGTTGCGAATGTCACATTCACTCGAGGTTCTTGAAGTAGTTAGGGAATTCGGATGAATCTTCACTTAAAATTATAAGTTTTTTTTTTTTTTTTTTTTTTTTTTTTTAAATACCTGTACCTCACATGGGATAAGGTATAGAGTAGTCTCTTCATATATTCATCAGTAGAGCATATTCATTATCCGTAATGCTCAAAAAGAACAAATAAAATATATATAGGTTCCTAGCAAGCCGCAGAGCAGTTAAACAACGAACATTATCTATGTGGTAATGATATAGTTCTATAATAATGTGTACAAAATTTTTACTTAGTTTCTCTTTTTTTTTTTTTTTTTTTTCATCTTTTTTTTTTTTCACACTTCTTGAGAACTTATTTGGAAATAGCTGCCCTCGTATATTGTTTATGTAAAAGTAAAGAAGCAATTCGAAAGAGTTGACTTCGTTTCAATAAAAAAAAGAAAAAAAAAAAAAAAAAAAAAAAGTAGAAACTATGTGCTTTTATTTTTTTATTTTTTTCATCTTGTAACGTAATTAATTCATTGTAAAAAAAAAAAATAAAAAAAAAAAAAAAAAGTTTCTTCCTCTTTTTTTCTTTTCTTTTAAAAGACATTATTTAATTTATTTAATAATGTTTTCTTTTTTTTTTTTGCCGGAGAGAGCGAGAGAAAGATAGACAGAGAGATAATAGTGTAGAAGCGACCTACTCACAACCATGCCTCTACACATTGACTAATTGTTTATTTGAAATGTAATATGGTTCAACAGTATTATTCTTGTTTTTATAGCTATAGTAAGATATCGTGGATTGATTTTTAAACCAAAAAAAAAAAAATACTATGAATGAATGAATGAAAAAATAATTAATTAATCGATAAGCCATACTGTCTCAGATTAATAATTGTATGAATTTTGATTTTCAAATCTCGTCTATTCACTTATTAATCAGTCTGCGCAATTTACTATGAAATATATACGCGTATACCGAAAATCTGCGATCATATCAGATATATATCTATGTGAATAAAATGGAAATAGGAAAAACTTGAACAAGCTGTGACGATTTAATTTTAATTCAACCAGAATTAATATACTATAATTATATAGGTATATACCGTGAATATTCGTGGATGAGCGACATGCCTAGAACCGAAGATATCCGAACCTAGTACGCCTTATTGTATGCAACTGCAGATACATGTGCATGTATATTAAATCTATACATGAATACGTCTATGTATGGGTATAGACGTCGAGCTGTCAAGCTGTCATCTGCTGTAGAGCCTCTATGTGCATTTGTCGCGAACTTTTATTAGGTTATTAGGTTATTCAGGTTATTATTACCGTAGGATCAGTGATGAATCAATTTCGAATAATTACGTGTGATTAATTAATTAATTAATTAATTAAATAATTAAATTAATTTGATCTGCCAGCCTGTCGAAGCAATGATATCTAATAGGTTAGACTGTCTCCTGTACCGCAGATGTGTTTCGCCTAAACGTGAATAATGTTTCGCCGTATCAGTGATCTACGTAACAGCAGATCAATGTAAGTCGAAGTGAACGATAACAGGTAAATCTTATTATAATCGGTGCAATAGTAATTATACTCTATTTATGAGCACCCTCAAGTAGTCAATTTCTGCGGTCCACAGGTACAGCACCTGCATGAACACTGGCATCAACCTCCTACTTCCTTTCAAACATCTTTCCTGCTCGCTTATACCAGAGGTCACCATCGATATCACAGGAATTCCAAGACTCGCGTCGTTATCCCGTAGGATTTACTCCTGTGGTACTGAGACCCTATGCTACAAGACCATATCGCAAAGACTCTGCGGCCTAGACGAGCAAGATTATACTGTTAAAATGTAATTGTGAAAAAATTGTACAAAGGCAGGTAACATACTTCAACGCTCATGTAAAGTCATTTCTTAAGACAGACTTGTTTCATATCCAACTACAGAACTACACAGGATAATCTCACAAGTTCTTCCATGCCAGTGTTACAAATTAAATTAACAAACTGAACAATAAAAGATTGAGATCAATGCAAAATAATAATTATTATCATTAATTATTAGTGAAGAGTATACTATACTGTAAAATAATAATAGTAATAATAATAATCATTGGTAGATGAGTATTTTACGTTATCTTGATAACTTGAACAAAATAGATGTTTAAACTCATTTTAATTATCATTAATTATTATTATTTATTATTATTCAAGTGTATACGGTGAACAAGTTGAACAAGTTGTGTATAGGGTGAACAAGTTAAACAAGTGAATGATATATTTATCATTTAAATATTCTCGGTCTATTATAAAGACGCCACGCGACGTGCTGCCAAGTTAATTACTGCTCAAGGTGGCAGTAGTGTTCTTGACCAAGAACAAGGAGCTGCAAGGAGCCACAACGTGCCACAACGTGCTGGGCTGTGGACAAAAGCGAGTGTAAACATTTTTGAACGGTAATTATATCTTACTTATTTACATTAATAAATCGGTAAGCCTTGATCCAGCGTGTGCCGATTACGATTGGATATCGTTAAGTGGCTTTTATTAATTTAAAGTTGGAATGAAAATTTACAGAATTAAGAATCCACGTGTTCGATCTCCATTTTTTTTTCATCACGTGCAAGACGTTGAATTTCGTCGACAAATTGAGCGCAAACGTTGAGTTGTTACTAGCTGATGAATATAGCTGACAACTGTACCTTAACGAAACTGCTCAAAATGTCCGCCGCCGCAGTCGATGCACTGCTGTAATCGATGACGATAATTTGTTTTTGCACGTTGTGGCTCCTTGCAGCTCCTTGTTCTTGGTCAAGAACACTACTGCCACCTTGGGCAGTAATTAACTTGGCAGCACGTCGCGTGGCGTCTTTATAATAGACCGAGAATATTTAAATGATAAATATATCATTCACTTGTTTAACTTGTTCACCCTATACACAACTTGTTCAACTTGTTCACCGTATACACTTGAATAATAATAAATAATAATAATTAATGATAATTAAAATGAGTTTAAACATCTATTTTGTTCAAGTTATCAAGATAACGTAAAATACTCATCTACCAATGATTATTATTATTACTATTATTATTTTACAGTATAGTATACTCTTCACTAATAATTAATGATAATAATTATTATTTTGCATTGATCTCAATCTTTTATTGTTCAGTTTGTTAATTTAATTTGTAACACTGGCATGGAAGAACTTGTGAGATTATCCTGTGTAGTTCTGTAGTTGGATATGAAACAAGTCTGTCTTAAGAAATGACTTTACATGAGCGTTGAAGTATGTTACCTGCCTTTGTACAATTTTTTCACAATTACATTTTAACAGTATAATCTTGCTCGTCTAGGCCGCAGAGTCTTTGCGATATGGTCTTGTAGCATAGGGTCTCAGTACCACAGGAGTAAATCCTACGGGATAACGACGCGAGTCTTGGAATTCCTGTGATATCGATGGTGACCTCTGGTATAAGCGAGCAGGAAAGATGTTTGAAAGGAAGTAGGAGGTTGATGCCAGTGTTCATGCAGGTGCTGTACCTGTGGACCGCAGAAATTGACTACTTGAGGGTGCTCATAAATAGAGTATAATTACTATTGCACCGATTATAATAAGATTTACCTGTTATCGTTCACTTCGACTTACATTGATCTGCTGTTACGTAGATCACTGATACGGCGAAACATTATTCACGTTTAGGCGAAACACATCTGCGGTACAGGAGACAGTCTAACCTATTAGATATCATTGCTTCGACAGGCTGGCAGATCAAATTAATTTAATTATTTAATTAATTAATTAATTAATTAATCACACGTAATTATTCGAAATTGATTCATCACTGATCCTACGGTAATAATAACCTGAATAACCTAATAACCTAATAAAAGTTCGCGACAAATGCACATAGAGGCTCTACAGCAGATGACAGCTTGACAGCTCGACGTCTATACCCATACATAGACGTATTCATGTATAGATTTAATATACATGCACATGTATCTGCAGTTGCATACAATAAGGCGTACTAGGTTCGGATATCTTCGGTTCTAGGCATGTCGCTCATCCACGAATATTCACGGTATATACTGATAATGATATTATATGAATAATATCGTGTAATAATATATATTTAATTGGGATAATTAATTTTGTATTTCAATTTTCATCATCATTGTCTAATTCAGATTTATCAACTAATTAGATAATTATCAACAGTTTTTTTTTTTTTTTTTTTTTTTTTTTTTTTCGAAAACGTTCACATCGAATATTTATGGAACACGTTTTTTTCAATCACATTTTATCATCAGATAAAACTTGCCTAAAGTTATTCCAGTTTACTATATTATTCATGAAATTTACTACTATTTAATCTTCTTAAATACACTTAAAAACGATATTCTTTAAACAATCATTCAATTAACTATAATCAATTTATATATTTAAATAAATATTTAGATACTAGTATTCTGTTTCCGCATTCAGCATTCTGATTATTTATAATTAACGGCACCTCTATTATTATACTATATAATATAATTATTTCTGATTCTGTATTCAGCTTATAATTCAAATTCCATTCCATTTCAATTCAATTCATTTCATTTAATTTCATATCTTTTTCGTTTCCTTATTTTCATTTTCTACTAAAGAAGAACGATTAGCTTTTATTAGATTTCCAATAACGAAGAGCTGAACAAGTTGTTTTTTTTTTTTTTTTCTCAATGTTATAAGGCAACCAACCATAATTCCATAATCGTTGATAATTTATTTCATATACTCATTTCGAACGCCATCAATGATCACCTGAAGCAATTTCTACCTCCTGATCGATCAATGAATTAATTTTAAACATGATTTTATTTATACATGTATATATAATATAGATGAATGAATATCAATAAAGATTTATCTAATAGAGAAAAATGATATTGAAGAATTTTTTTTTTCATTTAATTTCATTTGAAAATTCAATAATTTATTAATACGTTGCATTATATTTATAATAAGAGTTTATATTTAACTGAAACTTGCACAAGACCCAATCTGGGTTTATTCGTTCCACCGTAACGGGCTTTTAAACCCATTTGTCTTCATTATTTCAACAATAATCGTCTAGTACATCATTTTTTATCTTCTTAGTTTCATTCTTCTTTCTTCTCTTCCTTGTTCTTGTTTTTTTTTTTTTTTTTCTTTTTTTCTTTTTTATATATAGATAGTTATAGGTACACTTGATTATATATAACAACAGAGAAAAAATATAGAAAAAAAAGAAGAAAAAAAAAAAAAAAAGAAATCACTGTGATAAATTAAACATTTAATTTGTCTAATATATTGCCAATTGCGTTTCTTGTGAACACATGTTTCTTTCTTTTTCCTACAATCATAAAAAATAAACTAACTATTTTCTTTTTCACATTATATTATGTTTCCTTCAATTCACAATTATATATAGTACGCTATTGACAAAAAAAAAAAAAAATAAATGTATTTTTTCGATTAAATTTGACACGCGTTATAGGTATAGAGTAGTAGTAGGTATTCAAAAAAAAGATCAGATAACTATTTAAATATAAAACTTGATCTAAAATCCCTTTCCTCCTGATCAACTACTATATTACTAATCAACTGATTATTATTCACCGTTTCAATAATCATTGTCAATAATGTTGCAGCAGTACTAGGCGGGGTAGGGTAGGGGGCTAGATAAAATTCAAATTAATTTTTTTTTTTTTTATCTGAACATAGAAAGAAGAGTTCTTTTTTTTTTCTTTTTTTTTTTTTTTTCATTAAAATTTAATGGAATGATCTTTGGGTTGAGAGGTCTCTGTGAAAATGTTGATTTTTATTTTATTTTTTTCCTTTCCTTTCGTTTTCTATTCTTATTATTTATTTATTTATTTATTTATTTATTTATTATTATTTTATATATATACAGGGTGAGGCATTTAAAGTGACCCACCCAAATATCTCCGATGCTTTTACAGTTACAAGAAAAATTTGAAGAGATGATATTTTTGATTTCGAAGGGCTGATACAGTAATGATAAATTCATTTTCTTCAAGGTCACAGTTTTCGAGTTCTCAAGGTCATCAATGGTTTTTCAAATGGGAGCATGTATTTCTGATATGACGATGTTGTAGCCGACACTGAGACGAATCCAACGACCTATAATAATATGACCTTGGAATAATTTTTCACCTCAATACGCGGAGAGAATTTTATGGTAAGCGCTCTCATACTGCATAGGATTTTCGATGTATCGCGCACTTTTGAGACCATTCTCACAATTTAGGCAATGGTTACTATATCTCATAGTACGAGACCTAAAAAGTGCGCGATACATCGAAAATCCTATGCAGTATGAGAGCGCTTACCATAAAATTCTCTCCGCGTATTGAGGTGAAAAATTATTCCAAGGTCATATTATTATAGGTCGTTGGATTCGTCTCAGTGTCGGCTACAACATCGTCATATCAGAAATACATGCTCCCATTTGAAAAACCATTGATGACCTTGAGAACTCGAAAACTGTGACCTTGAAGAAAATGAATTTATCATTACTGTATCAGCCCTTCGAAATCAAAAATATCATCTCTTCAAATTTTTCTTGTAACTGTAAAAGCATCGGAGATATTTGGGTGGGTCACTTTAAATGCCTCACCCTGTATATATATATATATATTTTTTCTTTTTTTTTTGTTTTCATTATTTTTTTATTCGAAAATATTCCTCTTTCTAACTGTTCTTTTCTCGTCTTTCTTAATATCATTATTATTATTATTATTAATATTATTATTACAATTATTATTATTATTATCATTATCCGATGACATTTGCTTTACGTACTTCGTCGAGCCTCCCTTAGCACCGCAAATAAACAACAACGAATATAGATAGATAATTATTAAAGTATAATATTATAATAATATTATATGTACATTACAATAATAATAATAATAATAATAATAATAATAATAATATAATTTTCATAAATATGATGTTGAAAATGGGGAAAAGAAAAATTACAACAATTGGTGTCTTATATCGCGCTTATTGTATAATTATATTATATGTCTGTGTGTGTGTAATATATGCGTTTGATTTTCTATAAACTGCTCAAAGCCCCGAAATGAGATTATATATATTATTATTTATTGAACACCAAGAGATGACGCGAATTGATGATGAAATTTATTATAAATATAATCACGATTATGATTGCTGTTAAGACTATCGTAAAGATGTCATAGTAATAATAATGATAATAACAATAATAAAAATAATAATAATAATAATAATAATAATAATAATAATAATAATAATGATAATGATGATCAATGATCATTGGTTTGATAGTCATATTATGAACATAGTTTGTTTTTTTTTTTTTTTTTTCATTTTTTAATAACAACAATATTATTTGTTCAATGATAATAATGAAAATAATAATAATAATAATAATAATGATCATAATATGCAACTCTGTTTGTCTCAATTAAGTGGATAATTTTTTTCACCACTTCTTCCTGTATGTAATATTACCTATTATATATATTATATATTATATATATATATATATATATATATATATGTATATTAATATACATAAATCATAATATAAGTGTACCGGACATACTAGAATCGGTGTGAATCATTTTATTACATGAAATTCATCCGTCAGTCAAGTCAGTCAGTCGATCAGTCGCGGCTTTTCACTTATTTCATTTCATTTCAATTTCAATTTCAATTTCAATTTTAATTTATCGTCAAGGCAGATTTCGTCAATTTACAAGTCAAAAACGGAGACCTCGATATATATATATATATATATATATATATATATATATAGTATATTCTAATAATAATGATAATGTTAATAATAATAATAATAATAATAATAATAATCATGAAGTTAGGATATTTCATTGAAGACTGTGAGACAGTAAATGCTAAATATGGACTGGTGCGTTGTAGCTACAGTATAATCACAGGGTGTCTACCTGTATAAATTCTATATACATACATACAGAAAATAGTGTATCACTATCAATTAAATTATATTATAATAAATAAAAAAAAAATTTCTCTTCATTTGAACATTTATATATATATATATATATATATATATATATAGTATTTGATATGAAGAATTAGTTTTAATCTCTATTTAATTATCGTTCACAATTTTACCTATATACCTATACAATTTATTAATTTTTGAATAAATCCAAAATGAGGAGATTTTTTTAATACATAAATTCAAACATAGTACATCTTTTAATTGAATAATACAAAAATTCAGTTGAATTTGAATTATTTTTTTTTTAATCTTCAAATAATTCGCAAGACACCCTGTAATAATTTAACTGCCACTCGTCACCAACTTATTACACCCCCTTACACGTTCTATGTATAATATAATGCGATCGGGTCTTTAAAGTTTAGCCTAAATAGGTAGATAATATTATGTGTATCGGTGTATATCGGTATGACAATAGTCTGTGTTCAATGTATATATATATATATATATATATATATATATATATATTGTAGTAGGTATAGTTATAACATTTCTTGTTTATTTTTTATTCATTTTATTTATTTCATTTTTCTTTATCCTGCAAATTTTTAATCAGTAGTATGTAGAATATCATTTTAATTTTATAATAATAATCATAATAATAATCATAATAATAATCATAATGATAATAATAATATTGATATTGAACTACCTAGCCTAATATTTACAAAGTTTTTATTTGCTCTTGGCACTACGTAGGTTTATTTTGCTCTCTCTCTCTTTCTCTCTCTCTCTCTTTCTCTCTCTCTCATACGCGCACACTTTTCTCTCTCTTTTACATTTTCATTGAATTTTTTTTTTTTTTTTTTCCTCCTCTGCTCCTCTGCCTACATGATCACCAATATATATATATATATATATACATATATATCAGTAATCAATTTAGTTTTTGCTTCTAAAAGGCATAAATTAATTCATAACCATTAATATACAAATATATATAAATATGTACATATATATATATATATATATGTTGTATATTATGTATTTTTTTTTTTTTTTTTCTCCAAATTTGTTGTTTTCTCTATCTTTCTTTCTTTTTTTCTTTCTTCCTTTTTTTTTTGCACATATATATCCGAATTCACAGATGATGATGATAAGAAATTGAGGAAATTTGCAAATTTTGCAATATTGCCAATAAATAATTTACTAAGTTTTTATAATTTAATTTAATTTAATTTAATTTAATTTAATTTAATTTGCATTAATTTGCTTCAATTTGCTTTAATTTAATCATCCTCTTATCGCAAAAACTTTCAAATATACTTCAAATATACATATCGTCAGTTTGAATTTTTTTTTTTTTTTTTTTTTTTTTTTTTTTTTTTTTTTTTTCTATACATAATATATAAAGATAATGATAATGATAATGATAATGATAAAGAAAAAAGAAAGAAAAAAAAAAAAATATATTTATATATAATATATATGGGGCTTCAAGCTCCATAATATAATCACACACCGTACGTACATCATCTCCTCCTTGTAATCACTTTCTTTCTCTTTTTCTTATCCTCTTATCCTTATTCTCCTTTCCATTATAAACTGATATTGTATATAATATATACATATCGAATTGTTCATCAATGATTATTTACTCAAATTAAATATCATCAAAAATTAAGATTCTAGCACGCGCTTAATGCCAGTATATGATGCAGACCCACAACAGGTATATTTATGTACACGTGCGTCCTTTATATTATTATTATACTTTTCTTTTTCTTCTTATTCTCTTTTTCTTTATTATTATTATTATTATTATTATTATTATTATTGTTATTATTATTATTATTATTCTTCTTTTAGCATAACTTTGGACTTTTTGAGATCTAGATTAATAACTGGCCTCATAAATCAAGCTACTCAGCTCTTTGCCCAATTGTGCAAAGGAAAGGTTGGGGGGATCCGGTCACTAAGTCTGTTTGTGTGTGTGTTTTTCTTTTTTCTTTCAACATACCAACAAACACATAATCCTCTATGTTTGTTTCATCTTTTTCGTTTTCTTTTTCTACTTCTTCTTTTTATAATTTCTTTACATTCATTTATTTAATTATTTAATCATTCATTTATTTATTTATTTATTTATTTAATTAATCATTTATTTATCTTTTCTCTCCTCTTCGGGTTCAGACGACTCTCTATTACCATTTACGATTAAGATTATCTTTAAATCGTGAAAACAGAAAAAAAAAAAAAAAAAAAACCATTCACAGTTTCCTTGAAAAGTTTCTTCTTCTTTTTTACAATATTAATCTATATATATTTGTTTATTTATATTCAGATTAGCGACGACAACGACGACGACGACGACGACGACAATATTATCCTCATTTCAAAACTAGTCACTTATTAACAAAGTCCAACCCACTTTCAGTTAATTCTCTTATTATACACGTTATTATAATATCTTTCAAGATTATTCCCTAATATAAGGAATCTTCAAGTTCATATCATCAAGTTCTTTTTTTTTTTTTTTTCTTCTTCTCTCTTTCTTTCTTTCTCTCTCTCTCTCTCTCTCTCTCTACATAATATTATACATCGCACCACGATTTAATTTAAATTGCAGAGATTAAAGGAAGGGTAGTAGTATTAATATACGACCAGTCTTTAGGATATTTCAAATAACTCCAATCCCTTGTTGCGGTTCCTCACCCTTTGGGGTCTTATATAAATCTTATACATCAGTTTACTTCCAAGGCTTTGAATGAAGAAGCGACGACGACGCAGCAGAGCAAAGTAATAATAATAATAATAATAATAATAATAATAATAATAATAATAATAATAATAATAATGATAATAATGATAATAATAATGATAATAATAATAATAAAGGGTGAAAGTCAACCACTTGGCAAATATCACTAAGGATCAAACGTGGTTTTGAGTTTCGTCAGTTTCACATGGTACAACAGTCAGACTAGACAAATTGCTCAAATTGCTACTAGACTCTGAATAACTGGAGAGGGTAGGCCTCCTAGGCACTATTACAGACGGTGTCGAACTACCGGATGTTGGAAATTTTCGAAATACTTTTAATAGGGAACTACCCGCACTGTGACACCGCACTATTCTGTCCGGGGTATCTAAAAGAGCTGATTGACTTCTGTAAGCCGGTGGACTCTCACTGTCAAAGACTGTTCGATTTGGTGGAGGACGAACACACTTCTGGTAAATCTCGCTCTCCTGTAACAAAATTAATATACAATTAGAAATTAGAAATTAGAAATTAAAAGACACATCTTTATCTTTATTATATTGATATATTTACCTGTTCAGGATCTCGTAGATGAAGTCCAGCGTGGGCTCCGTACGGTCTTTCTTCACCGTCCGGTAATTGAAGTCGCGGAGGAAGATCAAGGGCCAAATCCTGACGCACACTACTAGCTCTAACAGCGCGATCCCTCGTCGCAGCAACAACATCATTTTCATTAGCAGTCGTTGTTCCACTCTGAAGACTACCCCCGAGAGCACCACGACCTCCTCGACCACCGCTTCCCACCTCCATTCCACCGCTGACCGACAGCATCTGTTTAATAATTAAAATTTTTACATAGAATTAGAGAAATAAGTATATCATTGATTTTGCTAATACAATAACAACAACAGTGTTTCAGTTATAGTTTTATATAGTCGATTTGAACATAATATTGATTAGAGATTTATGCGGAATGAATTAATATCGATTTTATTTTTATTGTATAAAATTTTAATATAAAAAGAAAATTTTTTTTCTCTGTAATATTATTTGGACGATTTTTTTTTTTTTTTTTTTGCAAAAAAGAAAAAAAAAACTATTGCTATATCAATGAAATTTCAGTATGAAACTTATATATTCGGAAATTCTATTATATAAGCTGTAAGCTTGCGAACTTCTTTAAGGGTTTTTTTTTATTTAAATATTCGATGAGATGCAGGGATTTGATAAAGAATGAAATAATTTGGAAATTTTATACATATATATATATTAGGGTGGCGCAAAAAAACCGACTAATTTTTTTTTTTTGAGTCTCAAGTGAAAAAATGTTAGTTTTTGATGTTTTAAGAGCCCTCTCCAAAGGACAGCTCAAAAAAAAATTTTTAAGAGGTCGCTCCAAATTTTTTTAAATTTCAAAAATCGTCAAAAATCGATTTTTTTTTGTTTTTTTTTTTAATTTTTTTTCTCGTTACGGTATAATTTTACAGACAAAAAAAAAAAAAAATAAGTTTCTGAAAGTTTCAGTTCAAAATTTAAATTTTGAAAGGTCGCTCATAATTTTTTTTAATTTTTTTAATTTTTTAATTTAAATAATGCACTGATAAATTAAAAAAAATTATGAGCGACCTTTCAAAATTTAAATTTTGAACTGAAACTTTCAGAAACTTATTTTTTTTTTTTTGTCTGTAAAATTGTACCGTAACGAGAAAAATAATAAAAAATAAAAAAATAAAAAAAATTCGATTTTTGACGATTTTTGAAATTTAAAAAAATTTGGAGCGACCTCTTAAAAATTTTTTTTTTAGCTGTCCTTTGGAGAGGGCTCTTAAAACATCAAAAACTAACATTTTTTCACTCGAGACTCGAACAAAAAAAAAATAGTCGGTTTTTTTGCGCCACCCTAATATATATATATATATATATATATATATATATATATGTGTGTAAAAAAAAAAAAAAAAAAAAAAATACGATGACGATTTTTGATGTATACAGCTATGTCATATAAATAATTGCCAATATCGTATTATATATTTTGACTTTATCGATTGATATATATATATATATATATATAACTTATTAGCTAGTTAGTTATTAGTTGGATATATAGTTGAGGGGACACGTATAAAAACTATAATAAGCGCATAATAGTTTTTATGTGAATCGAATGAAATTAAAAGAATAAGGAATAATAATAATGAGAATGAGAATGAGAATTCCAGGGTTATCAACGTAGGTCTAGTCCGTAATAAGACGGCACACGTTGTACGATGTCTGAGAAGTGTTGTGACTCCGGGCCACGCGTGAGGCGTGATTAGTTTTTATTTAAACTTGTTATAGTCTCTCCGCCTCGTCTCGTCTCGCCTCGCCTCACCCGTACCCGTACTCGTACTCGTACTTGTATACCGCGTCGGTTCGTTGTCGCGTCTGTGTCTCTCGTTATTAACGTCTGGCAACGATAACGCGGATAAGAAGAACGGCGGAGCGATAATATATATCAACACCGCAACAAGAACTCTTATACACATATGCATATATATATGGGGAATTCCACGTCAGAACAGCAAACCAAAACCCTCACTATTTTAGATTGACTTAATTATCATATATGATGCTTGTTAGGGTTCAAAATGATTAAATTATTTTTTTCAATTTTTTATCATTTATCATTCTTTCACAATAAGGCAAAAACAAGTTTTCTAATGGGACTCGATTTAAAATTACCAAAAAAATCATACGCACTCTGTGATGACCTAGAAACATTCTCCACCAAAGATCAAAGTGGAGCTACGATCAACGACCGAGACGAAAAATTAATTGTTGAAAATTAAAAAAATCACAAAATCATCCGAATTATTCCTTTTAATAATTTATTATTTTATTATTATTTATATACGGTTTTGTAGAGAATTTTATGATCTACAAAAATAGTCCTTTGGCCCAAGTTGCTCGATTGAACCGTTAACGAGTTACAGTGGTTTAAAAGTCATATGTATATTTGATTACTACTTACTTTTCGACAAATTAATTAAAAAAATTTTTTTCATACATTTTCTCAGAAATTTTTTTCCCTTCAAAACCGTATATTCACTTTATTCTTATCAGTTGAATAAAGAGAATTATAAAAATAAAACTAAGATAAACAAATTTTGCCATTTGAAATACATGGGAAATCTTATTTTCAAATGCGCTAATTCTGTGTTCGAGCTACATAGCTAAGCTTTGGGGACAATTTTCTTTATATTAAGCACTAACTATTTTCGAAAGGGCCCGAACAAAAAGAAGATGTCGGTTTTTTTTTTACACAGTCTAATATATATATATATATATATATATATAATTAAAACGACGTCGACCTACAATATACATTATAATTATTTTTATATTCAAATAACGCAAATAATAATAATAATAATAATAATAATAATAATAATAATAATAATATAGTAAAATAAACGAATGCGATGTAGTATATCAACATCACAATCGTAATCTTCAAATTGCATAGGATTGCAGGAATCTCATGCATGCTATATATTACGTTATTATATATATATAGACGAGGACGACGTGCGGGAAAAGGGAAATTAAGTGCAACTGAGAGGGGTAGGGTGTAAGGGGAGGGTTAGTGACTGTACTTATTGATCGGCTAGTAACAGTATAGACCCTACCCCCCGTGCTGCACATCTAGTGCAACGTCGGAGAGATCGTTTGGTAATAGGCAAGCGATTCTATAGCTATACGGTGGGGGACAAAGTGTTAGACGCAAGGGGTTACCCTATGGGCCTATACTATATACTTCTTCTCGTTTCATACCCCCCTATAGGAAAACAGCGTGAATTTCCCCACCATTATCCTCCTCCCCAGTTTAAAACTCTTGGTTTGTTCAATGTGATTTTTTTTTTTTTTTTTTCCCCTTTTTCTTTTTCTCTCCGTCTCTTCTAGCTGCGCTGCATATACACACAGCTATTATACGAATGGATAATATTCGACGCTCTATACGAATAACAGCACATTTCAGATTCCGGATGGAAAAGAACACGTTTCAGATTGAGAATGAAAAATAGCACGTTTCAGATTCACTCGAAAACTAGCACAATTCAGTCGAAGCGAATATTACTCATTAGTAAGTGTCAGGTAGGTTTATTATGAAATTGGAAATGCACAATTATGCACAAAAACTCGATTCAATTTTATCATTGAATGATTAATTCAATCTTATAATAAACCTACCTGACACTTGCTAATAAGTAATATTCGGTTCAACCTGAATTGTGCTAGTTTACGAGTGAATCTGAAACGTGATATTTTTCATTCTCAATCTGAAACGTGTTCTTTTCCATTCGGAATCTGAAACATGCTCTTTTTCACTCGGAATCTGAAATGTGCTGTTATTCGTATCGGGCGTCGATATATACGTGCAATTTTTTGTATATATAAAAAGAAACTATAAATAAAGAAATGAATAAATTATCAGTTTTAATAC